>JBBPMF010000624.1:0-21098 GCA_038090175.1 Austroboletus eburneus | reverse complement strand
ATTCCTGGCCCCAAACAACCTTCGCTGGAAAACCTCAATCATTACATTCGTCCACTGATGCAGGAACTGGCAGAGTCTTGGGAGCGTGGTGTTTTTTTTTCTAAGACAGCCAATTTTCCTCATGGTTGTCTCACAAGCAGTGCTGTTGCTCTTGTGGTCTGTGACTTGCCAGCAGCGCGTCACCTTTCTGCCCTCGCTTCTGCCAACAGTCATTTTATCTGCAGTGCCTGTAATTGTTACCACAAGACTAGCTATGGTCGAGTGGACTATCAAAACTGGGTTCCCCGTGACAATCAACAACTTCGCAGATGGGCGGAGCAGTGGCGGGATGCTGCCACGTCTGGAGAGCGTGATGTGATCTTTAAAAAGTATGGTGTACGCTGGACAGAGTTATGGCGCCTGCCTTACTGGGATCCTGCACGCCAACTGGTTATAGATTCAATGCATTGCATACTCGAGGGGCTAGTTCAGCACCATACCCGTAACCTATTGGGTTTGACTAATGAGAAGATGTTGCCCGATTCAAAGTCATTGCCCGCCTTTGTCTATGATTTCCCACCCATTGATCAAAGCACCCTTTTGTCACCGAAGGAGAGATCTCAAGTTGCATCCATCTATGCACTTCTAGTCACACCAGTCTCAGCACCCGATGATAACATCAATGTCAACAAGTATATGCAACGACTACATGATGACTTACTTTGCAAAAACTTACATACACTGCAATATGTTTGCCATGTCCTAAACTGTATTCCCACAAAGTCAACAAGATTGTTCAAGTCTGACTACACTAAAGCACTTGTTCATTGGGTAAGTCTGTTCAACTGTATAGACATTTTGCTGACTCAATAAACAGCGGCACGATAAGCCTCTTGCAGCATCCAACACTTCATATCCAATTCACAACCTCAACACTAGTGTGGCACTTGCAAAAATTCAAGAGGTCATTTGTGATATCTCAAAACCTTCATGGCTTGGACATGTACCCAATAATTTTGGTGATGCATCAGCTGGGACGATCAAGGCAGATGAGTGGAGGATCCTCATCACAGTTTACATCCCACTCGCGCTCATTAGTTTGTGCGGATCAAGTGCTCCAGATTCTCCCGCCCACCTAGCTCTTGAAAGTACTATGCAGCTCATTTCGGTGGTGTACCTTGCCTGCACACGACTTACCAGTGTTAACTGCGCTCACAATTATCACTCTTGCTTAGCATCCTATGTTGGAAAGCTGAATACATACTTTCCAAAGTTCAGCCTCCGACCAAATCACCATGCTGCCTTTCACATTTATGACTACTTGATTTTGTTTGGTCCAGTTCACTCTTGGTGGACATTTCCCTTTGAGCGCCTGATCGGGATCCTTTAGCGACTTCCTAACAACCACAAAACAGGTATGTTGTTATGACCATCTGCTGGCACTTTGCTGATCTTCTCAGGGGAGTTTGAAGTCACAATGCTCCATTCATACCTGAAAGCAGCCAAATTACGCTCTTGGCTATCCCGTCTGAACTGTCCTACGGCCATTCGGGAGTGCAAGATCCTCCTTGATAAGGCCTACCGCTATCCAGATGGGAATCCGGACATTACCTATGACAGTATTGTTACCACGACCAAATTGTCAAACGTGGTGCCAGTGCCTCGTGAGCTACAAAGTTTAGGCCTTCGAAAAGCTGTGTTACATGCATATGTAAGGGACAGAACAGGCATCGTATACAGTCATGCATCTACCCACCTCAGTAACTCCCTTATATTTTTCTATGCTCAAGGGGATCGCTCGTCAAATCCCATTCCTGGTAGCATCAAGTATATTTATGAAGAAGAGTGTTCATTTGTTTCTGCAGTGCAAAGACAATGTCCACTGGCTCCTTCTCACCGGTCAGATCCATTTTCAGTTTACCCTCACTTCCCAGCTCAGCTATATTCTCCTACGCTTGAAGAGACTCTCGAGTGTGTGAAATTTTCATGGGTAGTGGGCCATTATGCACGATGGGCAATATCTCGTGATCGCGTGGTCATTCTCAACTTGTCTCGGGTATGAAGATTTTCTTAATCTATCCAATGACTAATCCGCTCACAGGATTGACATGTGTTACTAGTAGTAGTTTCGGAGTGACTGGCTGAGCGGGACAACATGTGTGAGCGGGTAAACAAGTGGTTTGCGAGCGTGTCGTGAACGGGTCATAAGCGGGTCGTGAGCGTGCTATGAGTGAGTGATCAATATAAAATACGACAATATTTCAAAAATTGTCTGCTGTCCGTATGTCATTGAGTATATCAAAAATGGCTGAAGGGCCAATTGTTCGGCGATATTCGAAATTCTGGCTGAGGTATCACCGATGCGTGTATGTCAAATATAATCAAGGCACGCACAGGAATCCGGTATAATGAATAACGACCGCCCTTTTACCTCTGTCCCAAGTCCTTCTTTCGACCACCCTTTGCACCCGTGTGTCACATTCGCCCGTATTTCAACTTTCCGCCAACAAATTTTCCTCGGTGCATATTTCATATTTTCTCATAGAAAATAGTACATTTTATAATTATAATATCGTATACACCTTTTGTCTGACCTTTAGACCAGGTCTACAGATTGCCCACCGCATTGTGTTAGAGTTAGGTCTTTGAGTGAACGACAAATGCGGCACCGCCTTTTGCCTTCGCTCTGCATCCACCCCCGCCATGTCTGATAACAACGGCTGGGATGTCTCAACCGTCCTTCTCACTCTTTGAGTCTTTTCTCTCCTTACTTCTGTCGTTATCCACTCTTTAGCCTCAACCACACCTTTATTCAAACTATCACCCCATTGCCATGCCTTGTATCCTGCAAGACCCCTTGCTTGAGGCTGAGCCTGACTTCATGGGTGAACCCTTCTGGGGCCTGCATGAGCTTATGGTCGCCAATGGCGGAAACCTCACCCAGGAGAGGGCAGCTGAGCAGATGGCTGAAGCCTGGATCCATGATCGGGCACATTGCCTTGCCACATGGCAGCAGCAAGTTGATGACAATGAGCAAGTGGCCACAGGAGCTCAGGAGGCCCAACAGCAACAAAATGATCTTGATGAAGCCCAGTGACTGGCAGAGGAGGACACGGAGAAGCATGAGAAGGAGAAGAAGAAGCCAAAGATAAATGGTTTCAACTGTGACACCATGGTCAGGGACTCTCTCCTCCCCTGCCCTTCTCAATTTGCACTTCAGAAGCTAAAAACCTTTGAGTTTGTCAAGCTATTCTACTTCACACCTGAGGGGTGTAAAATCACAGCTGGTGAAAACAAGGCCATGGCAAGTGAAGCCTATGCCTTCACAGAAGATGGTGGCAATGAGAACTTCCTCTCCCTCAAGTCCACAGCTTCTTGCAAGCCATTACCCAGAGCTGTTCATGACCACAACCTCACCTGGAGACAATTTGACATGGGGAAAAACATCTTCCTTCTCTACCTGCAAAAGTGCAACTGGTTCAAGGAGCATTAGCAAGCCCTTGCTGCCTTCTTCATGAACATTATAACCAGTGAGTACTGCTCACACCCTCATGGAGAGGAAATTCTCTTGCAATATGCATCCCAAGTCCACCATGACTGGCATGACACACTAGCCATTGATGAAGCCTTCAACATAAGCCGGTTTAATCGCACTCTTCTCTATGAGATTGCAGACACCTTCTGGGATGACAAGCATGCAGAAAGTGTGAAACTGGCAAGTACCATAGTGTCTCTTCAGCTCTATTCTTTCTAATCCATTCCTTCATATATTGCGGAAATGTCCACTTCTGCTCATCAACAATTCCACTGATACTACTACCATTTCCAAAATGTGTTATGCATACCCCATCACTCACTTGCCACATGCCACATGCCACTGCCACTGCACCACGTGACTTGGGAAAAAACTTTTCCCCCATCACCACATCCTCACAGCTCGCACAGAGCAGCTCACTGGTCATCTGCCAACCTCGAGAACGTGTGCAATGGGCAGCCTACCCACAGAACCAGCATACATGCACCTCCTCCTCATTCCCACCTCATCGACAATCATCCCAGGGGCACTCCCAGCCAAGAAAGGAGCATTCTCCTCCCCTTCTCTGCAATGCTGTGCACATCACAGCATATGCCAAGGACACTTCTTTCAACCATCAGCAGCAGCATCCACACTCCTTGCCTGTCTCTTGTGCCTGGGCCAATTCCCACACAATGTCCGCAAGTGCAAAAGTGAGCTCCTCTGGAACAGTTGCATCCCCACACACCGTCACCACAATGATGAAGGGCATCTTGTCAATGGGCAAGGATTACCAGTCTGCTTTGACTAGCAGCAAGGCGATTGCCACACCTCAGCCCATGACCATGTCCATGAATGCTCAGGGTGTGGAAGTGCAGATCATGGCACTCAAGCATGCTCTCAAGCAGAGAAGGCTTAAGCCTCTCACTTCATATATTCATCAGGCATGGCAAGACTTTCTTACAAGTACAAATCTTATATCAAAATATCCTAATCTTCATCTGTCTCTACAATCAAAATTTCATGGTAGCATTTCTCCAATATCCATCATGTACTGTCCTTGTTACAAGTCCAGTGGACTTATACAAATACCTCCCCGAGGGCCCACTATGGACAATGTTCTCCTTGGATTATACGCTGGATGATTCTGTAATGATCCCAGTTATCTCCAATGAGGACTTCCCTTTTTAGTCTTTTGTTTTCATTACAGACCCCTTCCCCTGATCTCACTCTTCCAAATTCTCATTCCCTGATCTCACCCTTATGTCGCATGGGCCGTCTGTATTGTCTTACCGTTGTTTCATTGTCTCTTCTCCTTTCTAGTTTATGGAGTTCCACTCCTTTCCTATTGGCTATTTGGAAATGTATAACTAGCTGCTACTTCCATTGTACTCCCTAGCTAAATCTGTGCAATTATATGCAGTGTTTAGTCTCTCCTGTCTGAGTATTGAGCCTCAGCAGAGCACCTATTACTGGACCTCTATAGGACTTTGTCTTGCCTCTAAGGAGACACTGGATTAAGGCTGAACGTTGTGCACGCATAACAAAAGATTTAGCTACCTCTTGCTATTATGCAAAGGAATCCCCAACAAATTGCCCAACATTTCTTATGGATTAAGAGAAGAGCAGCCCCCTCAGGAGGCTGAAGAAACTTGGGAAGAACGACAAGAACGACAAAGGCTAGAAAGGATAGCTAGAACCCTTCACCAGAATCAACCTCACTTCAACACCCCACCACTGCAAAGGACACCTCTTGTCACTGCGAGCAGTACCCCCACCCAGGAACCCCTCCTCCTCCCAGAATGAGAAGAGGATATGTCAGAATTAAAAGCCGGACTGCCAGATGAATTTAGTGGGGAACCTACTGATGCCAAATACTGGATCAGGGCAATGGATGCATATTTTGCTATGAATGCCACAAAGTACGATGACATCAAAAAGATCTATACCTTCTTGAACTGAATGTCCAAAGGAAGAGGAAAAGCCTATGCAGAAGTAGCATATGAAAAAATTGACAATGGAGAAGTCCTGCCTGACTCACTCACATGGAAAGATTTCAAAACCAAGTTTCTTGTTGCCTTTTCTGACAAAGAGACTTCTGCTGATGCTCAAAGGAAGCTTGGAATGATGAAAATGAAAGGAAGAGGACTTGATTCCATCAATCAATACAACACCAATTTCCATCTTCTCATGGCTAAATTGTTACAAATAAGCGCAGTTCCGAAGGTTCTGAAACTTGTCCCCGTGGTTCCAATGCTTCCAAGGTACCTTCCCTCAATTCCAAAGGTTCTGGAATTCTGGAACCATCGGAACTCTTCAACATTCTTCTATCAGAATGGAAACCTAAGGACGGACTACCTCTGGAATGCTATTGGACTCTATTCCCCAAAGATTACACTCCATATGGTCATATGGAGATCCCCATTCTTGACTCACCTTGTTCCTCTTTTGTTCCATCTTTGTAACTCTTACCATGTGTCCCCAGAACCACCTTTGCATATGGACCTCCACTCCTCCTTCCATCCTCCTTCTGATGGCAGTGTTGTTTCATTCTTACCATTGATCCATGAGGTCATTGTAGTGTACCATGTGTCCTGTCCCATCGCCCTTCCGTTCCAAGATGGTTCCGGGCTGTATAAATAGCTAGTAGTTATTGTGTATTTTCCTCAGCTAGATCTGCACAATTATATGCAGTGTTTAGTCTCATCCTGCCTGAGTCTTGAGTCTCAGCAGAGAACCCTTTGGATCTACAGGACTTTGTGTTGCTTTTGAGGACACACTGGAACTAGACGTTGTGCAAGCATAATATAAATCCCAGATCAAAGATGACAAAGCCTTGATCAAAGACTATATGAGAGGATTAGATCCTGCCATCACTGAACAAATCATTGAAATGGAAAAAGAGCCTGAAACAATCAAAGACTGGATTAACAAAGCCTCTGCCTTTGCTCAACAACAAGACCAGATTAAGGATATCTGGTCTGGATACAACTATAGAGAAAACTGGAGATCTGATGCAATGGATGTAGATGCAGTTCAGACCAGCCTAGGAAGAAGAATGCTATCATCAGAGGAATGATCCCAATACATCAGGAAGAATAGATGCTTCATCTGCCACAAAGTAGGATGTTCTACCAGGAACCACCCCCGAATCAAAGCTCCACCACCCTGTCCCCCTAGAAATCCTGCCAGGTTAAGAGAGGTGATCACTAAGGAAGCTGATGAAATGGAGGAATACATAAAGAAACTCGAAACCTCAAAGAAGGTGGAATAAAAGGAAGTATTATGAGTTCTGAAAGAATGTTTCACTGAAGAAAGTGACGATGAAACAATAGCCAGGGTAGAAATGAAAGACCCCAGCTATACAGATTTTTAAAAAGGGGACATGAAGCAGCTAAGTGCCCCCCTCAGATGACCTCTGTACTAGTATCTAGTGATCAAAATCAATCCTTGTCCCAATATCACTTGAACACAGCAAAGGTCAACAAGCTGAAACCACTGCACTAATTGACTGTGGAGCCACTGGATCATTCATAAACCTTGAGTTCACTTGCCGAAACAAACTTCCTCTCGAATGAATTCCCAGACCAATCCAAGCTATCAATGCAGATGGAACATCTAATCAAGCAGGCCTTATAAGATACCGAACCACCATCTCCTTTCTTATTGAAAATCATCAAAGAACCCAGAAATTCCATCTACTCCCTGCTAGCAAGGAAAACATCATCCTCAGGATGAACTGGCTTCGGACACAGAACCCAGAAATAGACTGGATCATCAGAAGGGTAACCATCAGAACAGAATGAGTCATCCCTCACAGATTAAACCTTATTAAGGAACATGAAAGAAGATATCTGATCAGATACTTATGAAAAGATCCTGATTTAGAAATTCTTCACAACTACCAAACCCATTATGACATTAAAGAGGAATACATCATGAAAACCACCCTATTCACAGAGATTGAAATAAACAAAGAAAAAGAAAAAAAGGATCTATCAAAATGCTACTAACAATTTAAAGATGTTTTCGAGGAAAACCCTCCAAACATACTTCCCCTATCACGATCCTATAATCACACAATATAACTAAAAGATGGATTCCTCCCACAACAAGCTAAACCCTACCCTCTCTCTCTGCCCAAAAGAGAGGCATGCAGAAAGTTTGTTGATGAAAACTTGGCAAATGGAAGAATAAAACCATCTCAATCTCCCCAAGCAGCTCCTTTTTTCTTTGTGGATATGAAGGACGAGAAGCTAAGACCTTGTCAAGATTATCAATATCTCAATGAGCACACAATAAAAAATGCCTATCCCTTGCCAAACATCCAGACCATCACCAAACAGATTGGAGAATCATCTATTTTTACCAAATTAGACATCCAATGGGGATATCACAATATCCAGATAGTCCCTGAAGATCAATGGAAAGCAGCATTTATCACCCCATTCAGACTGTTTGAATCAACAGTCATGTTTTTTGGGCTGTGTAACTCCCCAGCTACCTTCCAGGCATTCATGAATGACATCTTTTCTGACTACATTGCTGAAGGATGGCTCATCATCTATGTACATGGATGATCTTGCTATCCACTCCTCTGAATCAAAAATACATGAGAAAAGAACAGTGAAAGTGTTGAAATGGTTGCAGACTCTGGGGTTAAGATGCAAACTCCAGAAATGCATTTTTGATCAAGATTTCATAAACTACTTAGGAATCACTGTTCAACCCAGTCTTATTGCCATGAATAAGGGGAAATTAAAGGCAATTGACAAATGGTCATCCCCAACCTCTGCAAAAGCCATTTGGTTCTTTCTGGGATTCTGTAACTTCTACTGAAGGTTCATTTCTATGCCCAGAAAGTAAATCCCCTAAACCTCCTTACCCACAAAACAACCAGCTGGAACTGGGGAGAATCTCAACAACAAGCTTTCAATGAAATGAAACACATCTTCTCTTCTGCCCCAGTCTTAGCCCAATCTAACTCTGACAAACCCTTTCATGTTATGACAGATGCATCCCTCTTAGCAACTGGAGGAGTCCTCATGCAGAAAGATGCAAATGGGGAATTACACCCCTGTGCCTATCGATCTGCCACCCTTATCTCTGCTGAACGGAATTACGACATCTATAACCGGGAACTACTGGCCGTAATACACACCCTGGAGGACTGGCAACACCATCTATTAGGAGCATGACATTCTGTAAACATCCTCACTGATTACAAAAATCTTACATATTTTCGCACCCCCCAAAGGCTATCCTGACATCATGCCAGATGGCAAATGTTCCTCCAAGATTTTGATCTATTTTTCACCCATCTACCTGGAACACAGATGGGCCCGGTGGATGCTCTATCCTGCAAGGATGAGATAGACACCACCCATGATAATGCTGATGTCATCCTACTACCAGACAAACTGTTCATCTCTTCTTTAGACCTGGCATTAGCCGAGAAAATCCACTCATCCACAACCAAAGATCCCTTTGTATTACAAGCATTAGAAGCGATGTATCACAGCACACCTCCTCTCCAATGATCTATCTTAACCGATTGGTCCTTTAACGAAGGACAACTCTACTTTAAAAATAGGCTGTATATTCCGGAAGAAGCTCGACAATCCCTCGTCAAAGAACTACACTCCTCACCAGCCATTGAGCACATGGGACATTTCGAACCCTTGCTAACTTAGAAAAAGAATACTGGTGGCCAGGAATGACCTCATTTGTACAACATTACATAGCCAGATGCCCAACTTGTCAGGCCTCAAAGGTTAACACCCACCCCACTTGTCCCCCTCTACTCCCTCTTTCCTCCAAGGCAACCCTCCCTTTCCAACAAATATCAGTTGATCTCATCTCCGGACTACCCCTCTCCTGGGGATTTGATAGTGTTATGGCCGTGGTTGACCATGGTCTTACAAAGGGGGTAATTCTCTGCCCTTGTACTAAAACAATTGATGCTGCCAGAGTAGCATGTCTCTTTTTGGACCACATCTTCAAAAGGGTCAGACTTCATGACAAAATTATATTGGACTGAGGCCCACAGTTTGCCTCTGTATTCGCCAGAGAACTTGCCCGCCTACTCCACTATGATGTAGCACTATCCTCCACATATCACCCTCAAACTGATGGAGAAATGGAACACGTAAACCAAGAACTGGAAATCTATCTTTGTATATTCTGTGCCGACTTCCCTGAGAAATGGACCAACTACCTACCCCTAGCAGAATTTCACCACAACTTGGCTGTACATTCAGTCACCAAGAAATCCCCTTTCAAACTATTATTAGATTACTCCCCCCGAGCTTACCCACCTATTATAAAAACCTTCATTCCCAATTTAGAATCCCATCTTTCGGCATTAACGGAAGCCTGCTCCGAAGCACTGGCCGCACATGAGAGAGCAAGGTTATTCATGAAGCAATGGAAAAACACCAAATTCACCCCCTGGAAAGTAGGGAACAAGGTCTGGTTAAAAAACACCAATCTAAAAACAAACTACCCCTTCCAAAAACTCGCCCCCAAGAGAGAAGGACCTTTCAAGATTGAACAAGTACTATCCTTAGTATCCTATCGACTCTGCCTACCCCCAACATGGAAAATCCATGACATGTTCCATGCGACTCTCCTCTCTCCATTTAAGGAAACCCAGGAACATGGAATCAGATATGTAAAGGATATGGATTGGGGGATGACACCTGGGAACCTGAAACCAATCTGACAAACTCCCAACACTTATAAAGAGTTAAGAGGCCTGAAAATCTAACAGAAATGTCCTGTTACTCTTTTGCAAAAGAATACTTCATTGAATCCTCCCATGAATCCCCCAGACTATCCCCACCAGCCCCACCACCCCCAGTCTGGAATCTTTGTTCCTGAACTACCCCCAGTTAGGGGACACCAACTTTTCACTGTTTTCTGAAATACCCTTTTGGTATCTGTACTCAAATGCCCCACCCTCTTCTCTATCTTGGTCAACCACCCCCTCTATAATGAAGCACCCCTCTTCCCCCCCCTTATTTCAACCTTTCAATGAATCTCCCTGGCCATCAGGCTCAACTTTGACTGAGCTTGATCCAACCCTACCCCAGCTGACTCCATGGACTATGCCATTGAGCACTTCTTTGCTGAGGCAAGAATTCAGGTTGCCCAACTCTTGGCCAATATGGAAGTCTTTCGACTCATCAATACCTTTCCCTGACTTGCAATGGCTTCTTATCTCCAACCTATCCTCCAAGCCCTTACCAAAACCCAAGGCAGAGATTACCTTGCCGACTCCCCCTGGGATAAATCTATTGTATCCCCCACAGTTGCCCCCATCATCAAGCATTTTGATGGGGCCTGCCATGCCAGGAACCCCCCCATCATGGGATCATGTGGACCAATCCTTGGAGGAATCGCCATGGCCAAGAGGAGAATTAGGAAAACAGCCCTACAAATGGCCAAAAGTTTGGCTGCAGCCTCCCTCCCCCAAACCACCCCAGTTCATCCCATATTATCAGATAGGTCAAAGCCTATTCAAGAAGCTTGTGCAAGTCTGAGAGGTTGGGAGAAAGAAGGCTGATCTGAAAAAAAGTATAGCCTTAAAGGGAAGGAAAAGGCCAGAGAGAAAACCCCGAGCCCTGACCCCCTTCCCATTCCTGGACCATCACGACACTCCAAGCGAAATGGCCAACTCACTTGTTTCCAATGTAAAAGCACCTCTCACCTCCAACCCCATTGTCCCATCTACCAGTGTCCCTTCTGTCACATCTACAAACCTGGACACATTCAATAAGACTGTCCTGACAACAGATGTGCCACTTGTCATGGCAAAGGACATACCTCCTCTGAATGTGCTGGACCAGAGGACTACAATGATGGAGACTCCGCTGGAGGAGATTGGGTTTGAAGAAGCTCTTCAAGCTTATGAAGGAGGTAATGTTAGACTTATACAAATACCTTCCCGAGGGCCCACTATGGACAATGTTCCCCTCAGATTATATGCTGGATAATTCTGTAATGATCCCGGTTATCTCTGATGAGGACTTCCCTTTTTAGTCTTTTGTTTTCATTACAGACCCCTTCCCCTGATCTCACTCTTCCAAATTCTTATTTCCTGATCTCACCCTTATGTCACATGGGCCATTTGTATTGTCTTACCATTGTTTCATTGTCTCTTCTCCTTTCTAGTTTACGGAGTTCTGCTCCTTTCCTATTGGCTATTTGGAGATTTATATGTAACTAGCTACTACTTTCACTGTGCTCCCTAGCTAAATCTGCACAATTATATGCAGTGTTTAGTCTCTCCTGTCCAAGTATTGAGCCTCAGCAGAGCACCTATTACTGGACCTCTATAGGACTTTGTCTCGCCTCTAAGAAGACACTGGATTAAGGCTGAACATTGCACACATGTAACAGTCCTCCTAATAGCCCCTCAATCCTTGTACATGCAGAAGCCTTTCAGGTTATCCTTGCCCAGGAATTTGGAACAGGGTGCTATCTTGGCCCCATCACATGGGCTGAGGTGGAGCACCTCATGGGCCATTTCATTCCTTCCCACTTTTCATTGTTCCCAAGCCTGGCAAGCCTGGGAAATATCGAATTATTCAAAACCTCTCCTTTTCCTACAATCTGAATCCAGCACATAGCATATCATTTATTAATTCCATCATTGACTCTGACCTATATCCGTGCACCTGGATCACATTCTCCACCATATATCTCCTCATCTGGAGGCTTTCTTCAGGATCACAGGCAGCAGTGTGTGATGTTACTGAGACCTACCACACCATCCCACTACATTCCTCACAATGGCTGGGCCTTGTGGTGTGAATTGAGGACAATGCCTTTGCCATCAACTCATTCTTTTGCTTTGGTTGCAGATCAGCCTCAGGAGTGTATGGGTATGTTGCTGACTGTGGATGTGATATTTTTCACAGCCAGGGCATTGGCCTGGTTTCCAGATGAGTTGATGACCACCTCTTTGTTAGAATCAGACACCAGCACCTGGAGTAGTACAATGTCCAGCGACAACAATGGGGAGTCAGTGTTAAGGCACATGGTGCAAATCTCACAGATGGACAGCTCTGGTTTCAGGGCAGTCAAATGCCAGATGACAGGCCAGAGGAATATGATGAAAATCTGGTATTTCCCATCCAGGACCTTTCAGCATCCTCCATATGTCCCACAGAGGACAGCGAGTACACTTACAACATCAGTGACATTGAACAAATCTCATTCAAGCTGGGTATTCCCTGGGAACCATCGAAGGACATTCCATTCAGCTTGACCACGCCATTCATTGGCATTACCTGGGACCTGGACAGCAAATCAAAATATCTCAGGGCAATCAAGGAATGGGCAGCACAAAAACCACACACACTTCACAACCTACAAAGCCTCTATGGAAAGCTATTACATGCATCACTTGTGGTCCCTGCTGGATGGGCATATCTCACTTCCCTCAAGGCCATGCTTCCCACTTTCAATAATCATCTTTTCTTGCCACACTTTCCCCCTAAAGACTGTGCCGCTGACCTCCGATGGTGGACAGCTACTTTCTGCATTATGAATCATGTCAGACTCATACCTGGCCCCTGTGAGGTCCTCAACCCCCAAGCATACTCAGATGCTAGTTCAAGCCTGGGACTGGCAGCATAGATTGATGGGAAATGGTGTGCCTGGAAGCTCCTTGCAGAATGGAAGCAAGACAACCATGACAATGCCTGGGCTGATGTTACGCTTGCGCAACATCTAGTCCCAGTGTGTCCTCAAAGGCAACACAAAGTCCTGTAGATCCAAAGGGTTCTCTGCTGAGACTCGAGACTTAGGCAGGATGAGACTAAATACTGCATATAATTGCGCAGATCTAGCTGAGGAAAATACACAATAACTACTAGCTATTTATACAGCCCAGAACCATCTTGGAACAGAAGGGTGATGGGACAGGACACATGGTACACTACAACAGCCTCATGGATCAATGGTAAGAATGGGACAACACTGCCATCAGAAGGAGAATGGAAGGAGGAGTGGAGGTCCATATGCAAAGGTGGTTCTGGGGACACATGGTAAGAGTTAGAAAGACAGAACAAAAGAGGAACAAGGTGAGTCAAGAATGGGGATCTCCATATGATCATATGGAGCATAATCTTCGGGGAATAGAGTCCAATAGCATTCCAGAGGTAGTCCGTCCTCAGGCTTCCATTCCAGTAGAAGAGTGTTGAAGAGTTCTGATGCTTCCAGAATTCCGGAACCTTCAGAACCAAGGGAAGGTACCTTGAAAGCATCGGAACTGCAGGAACAAGCTTTGGAACCTTTGGAACTGCGCTTATTTGTAACATTACCCTCTTCTATCTGTTGAAGACCCTCTTCAACTCCTAAAGTCACCTCCTGCAGAGTCTCCATTGTTGAAGATGACATTGTCATCATTGAAGTCTTCTGGATTGAAGCATTCAGTGGAGGAGTGCCCCATTCTGTTACAGGAAGAGTATTGGTTGGAGGAACACTCTCTTTGGATGTGTCCAGGGGCTTTGCGCTGGCAGAAGGGGCATGTGTAAATAGGGCAGTCAGGTTGCAGATGTTGGATACTTCCACATTGGAAGCATGCGAGTTTGTTGGACTTCCTATTCCTGCGAGTTGATCCTGGGGCCAGTCTTGGGGAAATGGGAATGGGGTCAGGTAATGGTATCTCTTTCTGTTTTCCTTTTTCTTCTCCTCTGACCGAACTTGTGCTCTGTCCCTCACCTCTTTCAACTGATGATAGAGGCTTCTTCGGGCCATCTCAAATGGATAAAACTTGAGGGGTTTGGGGGAGGGAGATTGCGGCCAATCCTTCTGCCATTTGTAGGGTTGCGTCTCTAATTCTCCTTTCAGCCATGGTGATTCCTCCAAGTAAAGGTCCGGTGTTTCCCATGATGGGAGGGTTCTGGGCATGGCTGGTCCTGTTAAGTTTCTTGATGATGGGGGTGAAAGAGGACAATATGGCAAGATGGTCATAGGCGAGGTCCAGGAGGTAGTTTTCTCCTTGTTTCTCAGTGAGGGCTTGGAGGAGTGGTCAGAGGTAGGGGGCCAAAGCAACTCTGGAGAAGGTATTGATGATTTTGAAGATACCAAGGTCTGCAAGGGTTTGGCAGATTTGGATTCACCCCTCCACCAGAGAGTGTTCAATTGCATAATCAAGTGATTCTGCTGGTGTTGGATTTCTTTGCGCTCTCTCGTAATTGAGTCTGTGTTAAGTACAGGTCCATTGGGGACTGGGTAGCAAACTCCGGAGCACCAGAGTTGGTCGGAGGGGGTAGGAACTTCGGCTTCACCTTATGTGGTGTGCCCTTGTCCAGTTCCATTGTTCCTGATTTACAAGCGGAGCGGAGGTACGGAGTGACCAGAGGTCAGAGGGGAGTCGTCAAGACTCAAGCGAGAGAACTCGTTGACGAGCTCAATGACGGAGGAGAGAGCAGAGGACGGAACTAAGTTGATATTCGAACTGAGGGGCTAAGACATATTACAGCGGGTTTATATACAGAGGTCAAAGTCCGAATGTAGTAAAGTCAGGGTCAGAGCGACGGAGGTAACAGAGTACCGCTGCTGTGCCGGTCAGTCGCACAGCCAGAGCTGTGCGCCTTACCCTGAGCACCGCAGTGATGGAATGGAGACTAACTACGAAGAGAACAAAGGGAAACGTAACATAACGTACATGAGCGCAAGAAGTAGAGTGGACACGGAGTAGCGGAGGACATAGGAGCGGAATAGCGGAAGTAATGCACACGGAGGAGCGGAGGGGACTTAGCGAGAATTTGGGATATGACACTACCTCAGCACCATCAAAGGACTCTGCTGCCAAGAAGACTTCCCTAGCTGTTACAAGAACACTAGTCACCGAGCACAAGTGAGCACAGCGAGCCAATACTCTGTAGAGCCTTGTGGGGCGTGCTTTGGCGAAGAAGGACTAACCAAGATCAGTGTCCCTTCCCCCTTTTGCAGGTTCAGTCGCAGGCTGGGTCGGATACCCAGTTCTAGTTGAGGAAGACTGACAGGCGAGCACGTTGCCTGACCCAAGCAGGGATCTCACCCCTTTCTCCGACCTCAAGGTTTTCGACCCCAACGACATTTGATGGGACACAACACTTGGAAGCGAGGCAGAGGAATTTATAAGGGAGGCTATCAGAGAAGGTAGCACGAGGAAAGAAGTTGGTGTGCAGACAGAGCCCATCCGGATAAAGAAGCCGAGGGAGTTTGCCCACCTCATCCCCGAGGAACCACGACACCTCAGAACTCGGAGGGTGCACGAGGTCAACCCTGAGAGACAGCGGTTGGACCGAGCTGTTCAAAGAGGGCCACTACACGTGCGACCCTACTTATGTACAAAAACCAAACTTCGTGGAGTTGCCAGAGGCCTCCCGAAGATATCCCCATACACACACGTCGGGTACTACTAAATTGTATTCCCAAAAATTCCTTTATATGAATACGATCAGCGGCAACGTGCCCTGATAAACGCTTGGTTAAACGGACTCGAAAAAGACCCTCAGAGAGTAGATGCTCTTGCTGAGGAACTCGAAAGAAGAAGAAGAGTCAAAGAGTTAAGAGCATTACTCTTCAACCCCACCAACAATGTCGAACCTAGTCGACGCTCAAGGAAACTACAGTTGGGACCAGCTGGCAGCTGTGATCCTCAACTTGGAGACACAAGTTCAGGCCTTGACGGCCAGAAACGAGCAGCTCCTAGTTATGGCACAGGATGCAGAAAGAAGGGCTGAGCTTGCCTACGAAGCAGCTCAACAAAACACGGCCTCCGGATCCTTCCGGAGTGCACCAGAGTTCCTAGAGGGCTCTAAAGTAGAAATTTTTACAGACCCCGGAACCTACGACGGTTCAAAGGCAAAGTTTGAAGAATGGTGGATGAAGATCAAAGCATGGCTCGATGCCACGCCAAGATTCTTCCGCCTCACCAATAGTATGGGTCGACCAGACCCACAAGCAGGAAAGAACCGGGCGTACACAGTACTCTCCTGCCTAAAAGGGGTAAAGGGGAGCTACTATGCTGAAATGGAGCTTGGCAAGCTCACAAATGGAGACTCGGAACTGGTAGACTGGAACTACCTGTGTAAAGAAATAGAGGGGCTCTTCCGGCCCACTCTCAAAAAGGAATGGGCGATTAACGCCCTGGAGAAGTACAAGCAAGGAGGGCAGGACATTCACACGTACCTGGCCAAATTCCGCACTCTTGCCTGGCAAGCAGAATGCGCAGACTCACATGCTGCACACTTGTTGGAGACAGGATGCTCCGACGAAATAAAAAGACAAATGTTCCAACTCGGAAAGAGAGGAGGAACATATGCCGAGTTGATGAAAACGATCCAAGAGATCGGAACCAACATTGAGGCATACAAGATTGCCACCGGGCAAACAAGGTTTGGCCAAGAAAGGTCAGACAAAGGCCGAGACCGTCAAGTCAATGCCGCACAGTCAAAAGCCCCGACCGCCAAGGGGAGCAAGAAATGCTTCGCTTGCTGAAAAGACGGGCACATGGCAAAAGATTGCCGCAACCCCAAGCCCAAGTGCCAAGAATGTGGCTGGCAAGGGGATCACAAGACCACATGCTCCAAGAAGGGCACACAAATTCGCGCTGCAGTCGAAGGCACCACCTCATGGGAAGAGGTTAAAAGTCCCAAAATAACAGCCTCGGAAAAAGAGGTTTCAATGGATGACTTGCAGGGCAAGTCAATTGCGGAAATAAGAGCCCTCTTCCAAAAGGAGAAGAAGGGAAAAGGCAAGGCGGCCTGAGAAATCAAGGATCTCAGCCCACCAATAGATTCGAATGTTTAGATGTATTTATTCCCGAGGAATCCCCCGTCGAAGGCGACAGGGTTAAGGGTGGTGGGCTAGCCGAAAGCCACCGGATTAACTTAATCAGGAATGAAGGATATGAAGTTCTCGACGAGGACCCAGTTATCCTTGAAACGGGCTCTCTACCAAAAGATGGTATCGACATGCGAGAAATTGCTCGCATGCGAGTCGAAGAAGAAACTTCAGACTTCCCTGATGAGATCTTTGTGCGCACAGTTCGCCAAAGAAAAGACATAAAAATGAAAGTATCTATTGGCTCGACGCCAAACTCCCTCCATTCAGTCGAAGCTCTGCTTGACAGCGGGGCTAACCGGCTTTTCGTAGACGAAGCATGGGTCGTGAGACATGGTATCCCCATGAAGAAACTCACACGACCTATTCCAGTATTTAATGTAGACGGAACCAAGAACTCCGCGGGGAATATCACCCATTCGGCGGAATTGGTAATAGAATTCGAAGGACACAGGGAAAAAATGATGGCAGAAGTCACCAACCTAGGAGGAACAACCCTGGTAATTGGATACAATTGGCTTCTACGCCACAACCCTGAAATAGACTGGCAAAAGGGCACAGTCAAGATGACTCGTTGCCCAAGAAGCTGCTATTTATTACAAAACCGCGCCCTGCACATCTGTGATGCTGCAGAAGAAGAAGACGAGCAGGAGGAAGCATGGGAAGGCTACTATGCCCGAGCGACGCTAGAAGCACCTCCCAAACCTTCTGGGAAGTCCTTAGAAGAGCTTGTACCTGAATGCTACCATAAATGGCTAAAGGTATTCTCTAAAGAAGAATCCGAACGCATGCCCATAAGGAAACCCTGGGATCATGCGGTGGATTTAAAAGAAACGTTCCAACCTAAGAAAGGAAGGATCATACCTCTGTCCGTGACAGAACAAGAAGAAGTGTCGGCTTTCATAGACGACCAACTAAGAAAGGGTTACATACGCCCCTCTAAGTCCCCACAAACGTCACCGGTGTTCTTCGTCCCAAAGAAAGATGGACGAAAGAGGATGGTACAGGATTACCGTTATCTCAACGAACACACAGTGAAGAACAACTACCCGCTTCCATTGATTGGACAGCTGGTGGATAAACTAAAAGGGGCTAAGTTATTTACCAAAATGGATCTCCGCTGGGGATATAATAATATCCGCATCAAGGAAGGCGACGAATGGAAAGCTGCCTTCGTCTGCTTCCGAGGAGCATTCGAACCCTTAGTCATGTACTTCGGGCTATGCAACTCCCCAGCAACGTTCCAAGCAATGATGAACGAACTATTTGCAGACATGGAAGACGTCTGCGTAGTATACATCGACGACCTAATGATATTTACAAAAACAGAATCCCGAGAAGAGCATGAGAAAATTGTACAGAAAGTCTTAGCTCGACTCGAAGAAAATGATCTATATATTAAACCAGAAAAGTGCACGTTCTTTGCCGAAGAAGTAGAATTTCTAGGCATGATCGTGGGAAAAGATGGAGTTCGCATGGACGAATCCAAAGTAAAAGCGGTCTTAGAATGGCCAACCCCAAAGAATCTCCGTGGAGTTAGAAGCTTCATGGGATTAGCTAATTTCTATCGTCGGTTTATCGCCGACTATGCTTCTATTGCAAGGCCATTGAATGACCTTACCAAGAAAGACGTTCCATTCATATGGAGCGAAAGATGCCAAGAAGCGTTTGACACGCTTAAGCAACGTTTCACCACTGCTCCGGTGTTAGCCTTCCCTGACATTGATTGTCAATTCAGAGTGGAATGCGACGCTTCGGACTACGCCACAGGGGCAGTGTTATCTATCCAAAAAGAGGAAAAGTGGCATCCGGTCGCCTATTACTCCCACTCCATGAACGACCAGGAAAGAAATTACCCGGTCGCAGACAAAGAACTCCTCTCGGTTATGCGCGCGTTAGAAACGTGGAGGCACTACCTAGAAGGGGCTAGACACCAGTTCGAGATCTGGAACGATCACCAGAATCTCCAATGGTTCATGGTCAGACAGGATCTGAACCGCAGACAAGCGCGCTGGGCGCAATATCTATCTAGATTTAATCACATCTGGTACCACAAGCCAGGTGCCACGATGGGAAAAGCAGATGCTCTATCCCGTAGGGAAGACCATGCGGAAGGAGTAGAAGAAGATAACAAGCAGGTTCTTGTCATACCGCCTGAGCGGATCGGGACAATCCAGATCCAAGATGAAGGCGATAAATTATTAGAACGGATAAAGAACGCCACCCTTCTGCTGAAGGAAGGCGAGATACAGAAGCTCTATGAGAAAGGCTTCACAGAAGATGTCAGAAGTCCACTCATTCGGACCAATGACAATAAGATCTTTGTCCCACCAGATGAAGATCTCCGACGAGACGTGGTAACGAATTGCCATGACACGCCTTCTGCTGGCCACCCGGGTCAGGAGAAAACCTTAGATCTGCTGCGCAGATACTACGACTGGCCAGGAATGGCAACTTATGTAAAAGAATACATCGCTAGATGCGATGTGTGTCAAAGAATGAAGACAGGCAATAAGCCGCCAGCCGGCAAGCTTGAGCCTTTGGAGATATCCACAGCTCCATGGGTAGACGTCTCCGCGGATTTCCTCACGGATCTCCCCTTATCTAATGGAAGCGACTCTATTCTCGTCGTTGTTGATCGATTCAGCAAAGAAGTAGAGTTCATTCCCACAAATAAGACGGCAACCGCCCTAGAGACGGCTCGCCTATATTTACATCGCGTGTGGACAAATCATGGAATCCCACGCTCTATTGTATCCGATCGCGGACCACAGTTCGCATCCCAGGTGATGATGGAATTGTGCAAACGACTCGGCATTAAGCCTAAATTATCCACGGCATCTCACCCGCAGACAGATGGTCAGACGGAGAGAATGATCCGAGATCTCCAGCAGTACCTCAGGATCTATTGCCATGAGAAGCAGGCTGAATGGGCAGATTGGTTGCCCATCGCCCAATTCAGCTATAACACGAAGAAGCAGGCTTCTACACAAAAGGCCCCATTTGAGGTCACACGGACCTATATACCCAGAATGGGAATAGAACCCGGCTTCAGTCGCGCGCCAGCAGCTGACAAGTTAGCCGATAACATAACATCTATTTTAAAATCCACAAGGGATAACATTGAGCAGGCTCAAAGAAAGATGAAGGCCCAGGCGGATAAACACCGCTCTGACGCTCCAAAGTACTCCATCGGAGATGAAGTACTCCTATCTACTGGCAATCTCCGCTTGAAGCGAGATTCGCGTAAATTAACAGAGAAGTGGCTAGGACCCTTCAAAGTCACACGATGCGTGGGAAACAATGCAGTGCATCTTAAACTCCCACGTAATATGAAAATTCACCCTGTGGTAAACGTATCCAGGGTTAAACCTTATTTATGCCGCCTCAACGGACAACCGGTATTCCAACCCGGTCCAGTACTAGTCAATGACGAACTGGAAGTCGAATACGAGGTGGAGCACATCATAGACGCCCGCTGGAACGGGAGACGAAAAGAATACTTGGTCCACTGGGCTGGCTACTCAGAAGAGGAGCGCACCTGGGAACCAATGTCTAACTTAAGAAATGCGGCAGAAGCAGTCGCATTATTCCACGAAACGAACCCAAAAGCCCTAGCACGGGGTGCTTTTGCTCGTTTTAACATATTTAACCCCTATGACATAGACAACATACCCACTCCGGTCATCTAGGAATCTGACCCATAGAGGGGGGGTGGTGTTACGAACGCTCTTTTCACTATTTAAAACTCGCTCATGGC
>JBBPMF010000623.1:0-21114 GCA_038090175.1 Austroboletus eburneus | reverse complement strand
CCCATTATTACCGCCCCTTGGCTCTGCCCCCCAGATATTCAGGGTGGCCAACTCGTGCCCACGCATGTCAAGCAGCTCCGCACAACTGCTCCAAAAGACATGAAAGCTGCAAGGGAGCAAAGGTCTAGAGCAAGAGCAGCAGCAAAGACTGCGTCAGGTTCTTCCCGGCCAGTGCGGCGGAAACCTCGCGTGACATTAGCAACGTAGGTTCGTGATCAAGCGCTGGGCACTGAATGACTTGATGGTCTTAGTAGTCGACTGTTCCCAGCGGCTGTATGTACATTCTAGCGTTAGCTATCTTGGGCGTCTATAAATCGTAGTGCCGATGGGGAAAAATACTTAGTTATCTTGTTACCACCATATTAGATTAAGTTTGCGTAGTGGCTGTGCTCCGACTGGCGCCGGTTTGCCTACTCTATCACCCACCAAAATTCAGATCGTAATGTTTGTCGCCGTGGTGGGTACGAGAGGTGCCGGAAAGTCAACCGTCGAGGACTATCTCGTTTATAAAGGATTCACGCCAGTGCGCCTCGCTCGGAGGGACCTCGTAAAGGTATGTCCTAGCCTATTGACTCCCTCCGCGCTGTTTTATCGGACAAATATCTACTCTGCGTTGGCGATGCAAGCCTTTAACGGCTTTATCAGTAGCTCATGCCGGTGCCAGGTCAGCCGTCCACCTTTCTGAAAACCTAGTTCATCCAGATGCTTCCGATCGGCCTTGTCTTTCCAATGCCAACTCTACAGTATCATCAGATTCCCCTCAACGTCCGCACCCAGTGACATTTTCTTCCCCCGAGGAGCTTCTCACTCACATCACTCGAAATTGGCAACGAAATTTTGTAACCATCGACTTGACATCCAGTCACTCGATCAGCATTTTCGCGAAACGACCCTTTTTTATGCTTGTGAATGTAGATGCCCCTCTGCTGCAACGTTACCATAGATTGCAGGGGTATGTATTCATGGGAAACTATGTTAAACTATACTAGAAACACCCACAGCCCAGGCTCACTATCGCTGGAGGAATTTGTTCGCCAAGATGACGACTGCGTGTTTGGAACCGAGCAGAATTGCTCTAGCTCGGAAAAGTTCCCGCTAGGCCTCCGCGGAACAAGCCATCTCGTCAAACTCAACATAATCAACACGTTCCAATCCATATCGGAGCTATACCTTCATCTTGACTCCTTAGACGTGACAAATACAGAACGACTCCGTCCCAAGTGGGATACATATTTCATGGCATGGATGCTTCTCGGATATATGTTGAATCTGAAATTAATCCTTTGTCAGACTCTCGCTGAGCTAGCATCCCAGCGTTCGAATTGTATGAAACGTCGTGTCGGTGCCCTCTTGGTCCGCGATAATCGTATCGTTGCCACAGGGTAAGCTGTTCGTGGGTTTCGGCGTGTGGTATCTGATCGGACTTGCAAGGTATAATGGTACTCCCCGTGGTTTGATAAATTGTAATGATGGTGACGTATGCCGCTCTTATTTCCATTTGCGTTTATTAATTAACACACTAGGCGGTTGTGCACACTGCAACCAGACTTCAAACGCTCCTAACATCGAGTGTCTATGCTTGCATGCGGAAGAGAATGCCCTGTTAGAGGCGGGTCGTGACCGAGTGGGAACTAACGCGATAATGTACTGCAATACGTTCGTGTTGGCAGTCCTTGTTTTCCTCCGTCGACTCTTACACCACAGCTTTTCAGATGCCCCTGTCTCAAGTGTACAATTAAAATAATACAAAGCGGCGTTAAGATGGTCGTTTACAACCTAAGCTACAAAGTGTATGTGTCTACCTTTTCTTCTTCTGCGAAGTTGATTTCAAATAAATTATGGCAGAGACGAGGCATCGGCAAAGCTCTTCCGAGAAGCAGGGGTAGAAATTCGGCGCCACGTTCCGCCCACCGCACCATGAGATTGCAGTCAAACGCCGTCCGTCTTCCCAGACCGCATATAGCGTTAATCTTCCAAGATGAGGGCCATATTGTTGTCAATATCCCATTTTGTCTCCTTCAAGAAAGCAACATCAGATGATATGCATCCCGATGTACCCATGAGGGCTAGCCAGACGGCGTCTTCGTTATTGTTCCTGAGTGCTTTATACAGCTCCCTTGCACACGCTTGGAGTTCTTCGTGTGCCTCGCGATGCAGAAAGCGCCGGAAAAGCAGGATAACCTCCCAACCTGAATTGTCTTGCATGTGAACACCGGTCACCGCGGCGGTCATCGTTTTTATGATTGACCGATATAGCCGATGCGAATAAGTATACGCCGATTCTGTTCCGACAGCACCACCACCCCGGCGTGCAAGAGCACTTTGTCTGTCCATAACATCCAGCTTTGCCAAGATCGTGTGGAATCGGGGCCAGATGTCATCCCACACCCTCCGGCTCATAAATGCACCTACATGAGTGGCTAGAGATTCGACCAATCCGGCCGCGGCACTGACAACGAATATTTCCGGGTCGCTGAGCCGGTTCAGGATAAATGGCCAGGCCTGATGAACCGAGGGGAGGAGAGCGGACTCGGATAGCACTGGCGTAGCTGATTTCAGGAGCATCAAAATCCGGGTCCGGATAACAGGCGAGCCGTGTGTAAGGAAATAAATGGAACGTGAAACCATTTGTTTTGCTAACGTCTGCGCCGAAGTAAGCGGCTCTTCATCTTCAAGATCTTTATCTCCTTTATGCTCATTTTCTGCCGCGTCATCTCCCCCTTTGTTGAGATCCCTCCAGGCTTGGCGGGGGGCAGGACCATAATCGGTGTCATCATAATCCTCCGGGGGGTCGTTCCGATGAGAAACCCAATTCAGCAGTGAATCGAGATTCTGGACTCTCATCGAAGCCGAGGGGTCTGCTTTAGTCGTATTCTGTACATGAGGCTCATCGCTTTCGATGACTTTGATGACCTCTCCCAAGACCTCTATCAGACCCTCGACGAGCACTTCGTATCCATGATACTCGTCCAGTCGGTCGAAACATTCTTCCACCACGTCCCCTGCCTTCTGAACGACGTCAGTCCCGACTAGTCGAACCAATATTACTAGGACCTTGGTAGCATCGACGTCTAACCATCGGCGGCCCAGACGACGAGACACTGCGTCAAGGGCGTAGTCGAAATGTGAGAACAGGAGGTTTGCGGATGATGCGTAAGAGGTCGCATTAGAAATCACCCTAAGAGTGGCGAGCGCAGTGAGAGACAGATGGGGTGTCGGAGAGGCAAGAGAATGAAGGATGGGATACAAAACATGTACCAAAAGCGACGTAAACTTGGCTTCCAAGATCATAGCAGAGATTGCGAGGAGTTGAAGGCAAAACGTCTTGTGTAAAAGAGGTTGGACATTCGTGTCAGGGAGGGAGAAGCGATGAGGTTCAGCGATGTCTTTTGTAGCCCGTATCACAGCCAGTCCCTTTGTGAATTCCGTTCGCGGAAGGAAATCATCGACTGGTAGATTAGATGGGGGATTGACGGCCTCGGTGGGCTCGACGGTCCACAACTCTGCTAGGTCTCGAGTAAGTCCTCTGGTGAATCTCTCGAGTCGCTTGCTATGGGAAGTGACACCCCGTGGAAGTTGGTCTTCTCCATTGAGACCAGTCCCGCTGACACCTTCCAGTAGTCGACCTGCACACCAAAGAGCCGTTACAGCGGTACGTGACTCCGAGCTCCGCCCAGTACTAGCAAACCACTCGATCGCATACAGGCAGCCGTCGCCGCTCGCGCGACCTAATGCTTTGAGCATCCTTGCGAGAGCATCAGTTGCAGACCTCGAAAGAACATTTTTGAACGAGACTTCGGGAAATGTGATCATGTCTGGGGACTCAGGATCACCTTCCAGAAACAGTTGCGCGCCATGAGCATGATGAACTGTGATAGGCGGAGTGCTAAATTCTAGAGCCGAAAGCAGAGTCCAGCCCCACTTTTCAATTCCCCCACTAGGACCAAGGAGAAGATTTAATCCTAGCGAGAGAGACGACAGCCCAATACTTTTTGAAACGGGTAAGGGAGCGAGTCGACAGATTGCTTCCACCTGACCGGCAACATGCTCCACTTTAGAATCCGCCTGAGAGTTAATCCAGCGAGGCAAAGTGTTGATACTGTCCTTAGCGATCTGCGTCAAAGTCTGCAATAGCGAATGACACGCCGTACCACCCGAGAGAAGGTCAAGGATGTAGCTGTTTGCGGGATCGGCAACTTGGGGATATGTCGAATTGGAAAGGGAGAGTAGCCATGATAATAGGAGAGGTTGTGACTGAGGAAGCGTCAATGAGGTCGAAACTAAGATTTCTTTGGCCATGGTTGCTAGCGCACTCAAAGCGGAAGGCGTAGGGTGATTGACTAACGGGGTGAGCGTATTTAACGCGATATGAAGCTGAGAGGAAGAGGCCCTTAGCCATGACGAGGTACGGGCAACTGAGTAAGGCGCCAACGTGGTTGGCTGCGGTTCTGCTTTTGGTGCATCGTCGAAATTTGCGAAGTCTTCGAGATCGATCACACTGCGAATTGCTCCGTCTGCAATGCAAACGGCGTCACCGATAGACAATACCACGACGCTCTGTATGATAACAAGAGCTCCAGCCACAACATCACCATTAGCCCAACCCTTGCTCTCCTTGGAGGCGAGGGCAATGCGAGTCATCGTGCTGACAACACCTGGTAACACTGATGGAACGAAGCGGGTTGGTGCATAGATGCTGAGGATGATGTCCAACAGCTGCAGGGATAAGCGTTGCAAGGCCCGGTGAGGTGACTTGGCGGTCGATAGGAGAAAATCCAGAGTCTGTCCCATCACAGGCAAGAACCGCATAGATTGCGCATGCGTTTGGAACTGTGCCAGACGTTGAGTGGAGCTGGGTACCTCTGGTGGTGCCTCAGAATCCTGTCGTTCGCGTAGAAGCGCAAACAGACATCGTGCGGCGACTTCTTTTGTCTCATCGCTTCGATCCTTTCCTTTCCCCTTCCCCTCCAGACCACCGATAATGGAACTGCACAACATAAACGTCTGACTCCAGACGTCCAGGTCGCCAGTCCACCACCACGAGTGACATAATGTCGTGAGTACTGCGAGGAGCTTCTCCATTACTTGATCGGGGATGCTATTGGATGGATTGCGGCGTAGGATGGTAGATAGAGGGAAAAAGACATATGAAGCGAGGTTAGCGGATAGTGCTGAATCGGAGTGTTGATTAAGAGTGTTCTCTAGGACAGACAGGAGTTGCAGGACGATTGGAACATTGGGCGGTGCAAGCTGTGACTTTTCAAGCAAGGCGACACAAGTTGGCTTTAGCTTCAAAGGGATTAATAGTAAGGAATTAACCTACAAGAGTCTTGAGCTTACCTCGTCAAAAAGTCTTTGGTGTTCGTCTTTGGTAGATTGCATGGTGGACGTTGTGTTGAGGTGTCAGCACGCGCACGGCTTCGGATTTAGGTCTAGTTTATTATAGCCGGGCTAAGTTTCAACTTGAGCCTGACGTCAAAATGATATGTATCTACACGTTATGCAGAGAAGGTAATATAACAGAAACACGAAAGCGAGTTCCTCGACAGAAGTAAAATATCCCTACGATAATTGATCGTCCTGAGACATCTTCAACTATCTTCGAGCTAGTCCACTCAGCTGATATGCCATCCTCCTCTGGACGAATGGAAGACTTCCTAATATCCACAACGCCCAGTTCCGGACCGTCGCTGAATCAAACGGGCACCACCATGCGAACCGCTGCCGATACTTCATCCCTGTAACAGATAGGATGCCTTTTGTAAGGTTAATCACTTCGAGCGCGCGCGCATGTCGCGCCACGGCGTATTCGCGCAAAATTTCGTCGGCTTCAGAGACTGGTTGGCTTTCGGCAGCACGTACGTGTTTCGCAAGGGCTTCTCCGAGGAAGATGGCATCCCGCAAGCCGAGATTCATCCCTTGCCCCCCAGCAGGAGAATGAATGTGTGAAGCATCGCCGATAAGAAGGATGGCGCCGCCTTCTCTGGACTCTCCCGAACAAAGACGGGTGAACGAAGTGTCAGCGAGAGCCGCACGAGAACGGAAACGGGAAGACCAGATAACGTCTTTGATGCAAGTAGGTTTCGTATTAGGATTCACAGAGGGGTCCGATGCGAGGCGATATGGGTCAAAGCGGTCGACAAGCATCTGCATGAACTCCTTGGAGGGGGAATGAGGAGCATCACCCTCCTCTGAGGGTACACCACACGCAATGCGATATACTTGTTCAAAAATGGGGGCTTCGGCAGTGGTGAGAGATTCGTTATAGGATGAAGGTAGAGGGAAGCAAAGGAAGAGATTGTTCGCGGATAATGTGGCCGACTGCACAAAATTGTCGGGATTTCTGTTGTCGAAAGTGACATCAGCGAGGACCATTTGAGCAAGATTATTATCTGCTTCATCGTCGGAGAGCGATGGGTCGGAGAAGCCGATACCAGCTATAGTGCGTATCTTACACTTTGTAAGATAGTGTCAAGTGGAAGAACACCAAAAGGACTCACTACTGAACGCGCGCCATCTGCACCGATCACATACTTGGCCATTAGTACCGTTCCATCTTCGAATGTGACGTCGCTGATCTGCGGATCAACCGCATTGCGCTTCAGTCCAACCACTTTAATGGGTCGATGGACGACTACCCCGAGGCTGCCCAACTTCTTTTCAAGTATACGCTCGGTGACATTCTGGGTAACCATGAGAACATATGGGTGTCGGGTGTGTGCTTTGAGACTCTCGAAATGAGGACTCAGAAGCGTAGAATTCGAGCGCGTTCCAGTGTTGAACGAAGTATACTCCACTCCCTTTGACGTGATTTCATCTCCACAACCCACTGTGTCCAACGCCTGTAAATGTTTATGTTTTAAACGCAAAGAGAAAAAGGATAGTAAAAGACAACTTACTTCGAGAGTGGCAGCATGAATTACAACGGCTCGAGAAACATTTTGTCCTTGGGCTAGGGCATCAACGATGATGAGATCTTGAAACCCGTTGTGGAGGAGAGAGAGAGCGGCAGCAAGCCCAGCTGGACCAGCACCTACGATGAGCACGGTGGTTCTGTCAGGTAGAGACATATTTGAAAAGTGTGATGAGGACACAACAAAGACTTACGGTTTTATATACACCTGTACCACATCGTCGGCGTAGGAAGACCAGCAAAATTTTCCGACTTGCTCCGTGTCATGGTGAGGTAGCGGGCAAGCTATGTATATCCACATGACAAATAACGATGACAAGAAGTCGTCGTCACTGATCACTGTTGGCTTCAATCAGGTTCTAAAAGGCAGCATCTCACGGCCAGTTTTCACGCTGGAAATCGGCAGCATGACTCTTCGGAACGGCGCACTCAACACAGGTCAGCCGATGGGCCAGCACTGCTAATTCACACCATGCTGAGCCCAACGTCGGATCCGTCTTGCTCGATTGCGGGAGTCAAACTTAGCAGTTGTACCACACGGTTAGGCACTATCGCCGATCGGTAACATCTAGCATGCCATGTAGATTCCTGCGTAAAGTCATCAGCGCTGCGGCTCGGCCAATCATTGATTCATACGGCACTAATTCAAGTCAACGAACGCCAAGACATACGCAACCGCATCGGATCTAAGTCCTTCGTACTTGGTCTGGCACGGAATTGTGCCATGTGAAGCGGTGTTCCTTGCGCATCTGTACTGCAGAGAACCAGTGCGCGAATTCAGCAGGATTAACAAGGTCGGCGAATGACAAGCACCGAGTGCATTTCATCCCGACATGATCCGAGTCATTCAGCGACTCGCCCCTCAGTGAAGCCATAGCGGCTGCATCGGAAATCTGAGCTTGGATACAAGTGGTGAATGTACTAGTGTACTACCTGCTCCAGGAGTCAACATTCAGACGTAATTCGAGAACTGCGCTGGTTGCGCATGCGTGCAAGACGTTGAGTGGAGCAATTTGGCTCGACTCGGGTGGCGTTTCTGACTCATCCCGCCGTTCGCACTCATCACTTCAACCTTCGATCCTCTTCCCCTTTAGACCACCGATAATGGAACTATACAACACGAACGTCTGGCTCCAGATGTCCAGGTCGCCGGTCCACCACCACAAATGACACAATGTTGCGAGTACCGCGAGGAGCTTCATTTTGATCGGGGATTATATTGGATGGATTGCGGCGTAGGATGGTAGATAGAGGGAAAAAGACATATGAAACGAGGTTAGCGGATAGATTCGGAGTGCCCTCTAGGGCAGACAGGAGTTGCAGTTAGCAGACGCAAGCTGAAACTTTTCAAGTGACACTGGCAAGAATCATCGATCATCATTGTTAGGTCACGGCGTAACGCGACCCGGCTATTATTCCCTCCTCCACAGGCCTGCAAGCTCGGTGTCAGTCCACTCCTTCTCTTCTCGATCGGTCATGTCCTCCGTACCAGAGCGGATCCTCTTCGTGGATTCGTACGACTCTTTCACGTTCAAGTGTGTCTCGTTTTGGTTTTTAATGCGACCCGACTCAAATTTATTTCAGCCTTGCATATCTTTGTCGTGCTGCTGCGCCGTCGTGCCAGATCCACATAATCAAGAACGATCAACTATCCCTGTCAGAACTGCTACCCTTTCTTCACTATTTCAGCGCAATTATCGTAGGCCCCGGTCCCGGATCTCCCGACATAGATGCGGATATCGGAGTCGTCAGACATCTGTGGAAACTCGATGAAGGCCATCTGATACCCATCTTTGGTGTATGTCTTGGGCTACAAAGTCTGGCCATCGAATTTGGTGCAAAGATCAAGAGGCTGCCGGTGGTGAAGCACGGTCGAATCTCCGCCGTGGCCCATACAGGAACAGACATATTCAAAGGTGTCGGCACCGTCGAAGCTGTTCGCTATCACTCCCTCCATGTCCAGCTCAGCGGGGCGGAAAATCTGGAAGTGCTTGCATGGACTTCCGACGATGTTGGGGTTGAAAAAACGGTCATGGGTCTCAAACATATTACAAGTCCTTTCTGGGCCGTTCAATATCACCCCGAATCAGTTCTTACCCGAGGCGGGGGCATCGAAGTGATGAAAAATTTTTGGCGTCTGACTCGCTCCTGGAACGCTTCACGTGGCCGCCGTCCCCGCTTGTGGGACTCCACGTCTGCCGCACGGTTCGGCATACCCTGGCCAAACCCACACACCCCTCTTGCTTCCACCCATCCCTCGTCTTCTAGATCAGTTCTTACATCCACTCTGTGTCTCCCAGGTGTGGATACAGTGGCTATCTGCGAATATTTCGGCGCAACGAATGAAACTTCGCCGTTTGTGATGCTCGAGTCTCTCGCTCAGCCTGGACGATTTACCATCATCGGCTGCCCCCGCTTGTCCGCTCCTCGTATCACCTATTCTATCGGCGATAACCACCTATCACTTCACACAGACAATTCAGTTTCCCGCATTCATCTAGAGTCACACGACATTTGGTCGTGGCTATCTTCCTTCATGAGCGAACACAAAGCCTGCAACGGCTCAATGGATTCACCCTTCTGGGGAGGTTTAATTGGCTACTTATCTTACGAGCTTGGTGTCAAATCACTTGGCGTGCCCTCAGTGGCAACTCCCTCCGAAAAGCGTCATCCAGATGTAAACCTAGCATTTGTGGAACGCAGCATCGTTCTCGACAACAAGACGGACATGGTTTATATACAATCTATCATAGAAAACGACGAAAAATGGCTCGCCGAAACCACGGCGAAACTCAAATCCATCATGCTGGATTATTCTAATCACTCGTATAATATCGCCCCTTCAACCGCGGTGCGCCCTAGTTCAACAACTATCATCTTACCAGACATGGATCTATATATTTCGCGGATCAACATTGCAAAGGAGTATCTTTACGCGGGTGATTCCTACGAGTTATGCCTAACAGCCAATACGAAGGTCGTCTTGAAAGATCCCGTCATCCACAACACTCCGTCATGGGAGCGTTACAAGAATCTCCGCCAACTGAACCCAGCCCCTCACGCTGGATATCTTCGGTTACATCCCACAACGTTGCTCGCCTCATCTCCAGAGCGCTTTCTTTCTTTTTCTCGCCCACCTGGATCAACGTATCAACTACGTCCCATCAAAGGCACCGTTCGAAAAGGACCTGGTATCACGCGCGCTGTCGCGGAACAAGCGCTTCGAGGCAGCGTGAAAGAAGTCGCGGAGAACTTGATGATCGTCGATCTCATACGCCACGATCTCCACAACGTCGTCGGAGAAAACGTGGAAGTAACCCAGTTTTGCAAGGTCGAGGAGTACAAGACCGTTTGGCAACTCGTTAGCGTCATCCAAGGGAAACCCGCTGATGGTGCGGATGAGCTGGACAGTCAGTGTGCCAACGGTGCCCTTGGTTGGGAGTCGCTGAGACGTAGCCTCCCACCTGGTAGGACTCGATGATCTTACGAGTTCGCGTCGTTTGAACTGCGTACTCTACAGGTAGCATGACCGGGGCGCCCAAGAAGCGCAGCGTTGAAATCCTGCAGACTCTCGAAGACCAGGAAAGGAACGTTTACTCCGGTGTCTTTGGTTATTGGTGCGTTGGAGGCGGCGGAGACTGGTCGGTCACCATTCGGAGCTGTTTCAAATACGACGACCGGCACAACCGACCGTCTCCAGCTTCCTCGTCAAAGACCGCGGAGCCAACCACCGAGTCTCAGGAAGAATGGGTTATGGGTGCTGGTGGGGCTATTACAGCGCTCTCAGACCCTCATGCAGAATGGGACGAGATGACGGTTAAGCTTCAAAGCGTTCTTCGTGTTTTTGGGGCAACACTTTCCCGTGCAAAGTAACTGTATCACATCTACTCATTGCATACGCCAATAATGCTTGAATTCAACTTCATACACAGATAATCACTCAGGCCATGAGGGCGATGTGCTTGAGTTCGCTGCAACACTTTCTCAGTCGAAAGTCTGAGAAGAGCACCAAACAACTCACTTTTGGACCTGTTCTCCCACCTTCATAGGAGGGTACAAATTCGTATCATGCGTTGATTCGAGGGTCTTTGCGCGGTCTACCAACGTCGGTAGAGGTGAAAGACCATAATCGGAAGAGAGATGCCAGAAGAAGGTCGATGAAACTCTGATAACAGGCCGATCTGGATGGCTTAGTTTGCGTTTTGCGATGGTCTGAAAAGGGTGTCAAGCGCAAAAGAAGTCATCCATCTCGACAAGGCTCACATCGACGGTGGCCGCGTTTACAACGACTTCATGGAAGCCAGCCTTGATAAGACCTCCAGTGAGATGTTCAATCTGCTTTCCTGCCTGTACGAGAAGAAAACGTCCCGTTGGCGGAAATCTGACGGGTATGCGCTTTCCGGTGTTCCGTGCCCAAATGTGGAGGCCTGGGTATCGCGAGCGGCCGTGTATAGTGAGGCAATTGAGATCGGTGTGAAATCCTGCCAAGATGGTATCCTTTTCATCATATTTGGAGAGATCAGAGGCCGTAGGACCAAGTAGATGAGGTCTGTGTGGAGAGTCAATATACGACGTTGCAGAAGATGGATGAACACTTGCCCATATTTTCCTGCCTCCTTGATAGCGTCTCGAGGGAGTCCAAGGCCGATCGCCACCATCTCGGCAACGTTTTCGACGCTTGACGAGGAGCGCCGTGAGCGAGGTGTGGCCTAGGGGATAAAGAGATCGCCTTACGCATCCTTCATGTACCCGCCCCACTTTTCCATAGTGGGCTGCCAGACGCCCCTGATGACAGGGGCTTGAGGAATAACGTTGGGTGCATTCAACGCGGGGAACTGTGTCTCATACGGAGGCGGAGTGCCCATTTTCCAAAAGAAACGACATTTGGGATCCGGATGGTGACCAGAGATGTCCAAGGGTCTCTCCGCAGGATCGAGACGGGCGATGACAGCGAGACAGGGCTGATCAACGGCACACTTTGGTTTTTCGGTGTTTTCGAGCGTGACCCCGACTTGATATGAAATTTCGGGGCGCTCATCCTTTCTGAGCTCCTCGATCGGCTGTGCAAAGTAGTCCTCGACGAGATCGAGAAACGTGTTGTTGTCCTCTTCCGATACGCGAGAATCGTGCACGAGGACGGCGCCGTACGTTATCAGGGCGTCGGCAGCCTATCGTGGTCGAGTTAGGAAAGCGCACAAGAGCTGTAGTACGGCCCACCTTTTTGCACTCTTGCTGGACTCGTTCTGAGGAGTCGTGGAGGGAGAGAAAGACGTCGAGGTCGATGACGGGGAGGGACTCTGACAGATTGGACATGCTGGGCGAATCGATCCGTGATGGGCAATCAGCGACTCATCGAGGCTATGGGTTAGCATTCTCGGCACGTGCCGTCCACATTTCTACCTCAACCCACCATCTCCACAAGTGACTAGTCCACCATGTTGAAGGTCTCCAACGCTCCTACCATCATGCGAGATGGCTGATCCGCCCAGCAGATCCTTAGCATGAAGAAGAACGAGGACGCGGCGGCCAAGAAGAGGCCAAAGACAAGTGCCGCGCAGATACGCGTCCAGAAAGGTCCGTTCAGTCGTCCAGGACCGCTTCTGAACCTGAACAATTTGCCAGACTTGACCGAGCTTGACCTACCATCGACGATGAAGACACATTTCCCCGACCCAGCCGATCTCCTCAACTTTACGCTCACCATTACTCCTGACGAAGGTTTGCGGACACGTTCCTCTCTTTCACCTCTCATACCAGTGTACACAGGAATGTATCGTGGCGGGGCGTTTGTTTTCTCGTTTACGATTAACAACAACTATCCACATGAACCACCAAAGGTCAAGTGTACGCAGACTGTACGCGCGCATCTACACTTGTAGCTCGTCCGAGTACTGATCGCTGCCAAGATATATCATCCCAACGTCGATTTAGAGGGCAACGTTTGTTTGAACATTCTTCGAGAAGACTGGAAACCCGTGTTAAATCTCAACTCGGTCATGGTTGGGCTACAGTACCTCTTCCTGGAGCCAAACGCGGACGATCCACTAAACAAGGGTAAGAGAACCTGACTACTTTTTTTTGCTGTATTCGCTAACGCGAGCACAGAGGCTGCGGAGGAGCTGCGAAAGAACCGGGATCTGTTCACCCAGAATGTCAAGTCGTCGATGCGGGGTGTGCATATCAAGGGTGTGCAGTACGCGAGAGTCCTCGTACAATAACCATCACGTTAGAGCTACTACTAGCCACCCTAATGACATCGTCGCTATACGCAACTAACTGCCCCTATACGTGGTGAACGAGTAGGGGCTAATCAACAGCGGAATGTGGTAGTGCTCCTCTGGATTGTCGACCCGGAAGGGTATCTGCACGATGGCTTGGTTAGCACGCAGTCGAGTTAGCATATATGTGGGAGGACGACCTCAATCCAGGGATAAAAGCACTTTCTGCCAGTCTTTTCAAAATATTCCTTGGGCTTGAAAACGATCTTGTAGACGCCAGCTGCGATCTGGAGCTGGGGGGCTTGCTTTGCTCCTTCTGAGTCGCGCGGGGGGAGTAGCGACATGCACCGACCATCGGCATCAGTAGAACTGAGACCAAACGTCAGTGACGGAACTTGAGTAAGAAAATAGGCTGCACCGTTGAGCGATAGGATCGAACACGCCAATAATGCCGTCCTCGCGATACACCTGGAGAGCGACTTGGACGCCCTCTGCGGGCCTTCCAAGGGAGACGTCAAGAACTGACATCACCCGTGAGCATGAGCGACGACAAGAAAAATATAACAGACCGTGACAAGTGATGGGTCCCTTCATTTCCCTACGGTCGAGGTTGCTTTTCAAGATCAACTTGCACGATGATCGAGATTTTCGGCCATAATAAGCCTATGCGTGACAAGATTCCAAATTTAAAGCTCATCGATTCGGAGCGACCACATCCGACTCCAAGCCTAGGAAGTTTTATCGGCGCACAGTTCGAAATTCCAAGTACGACGGCTTGACACAGGAGCAGGCGCCGGACAGTTCTATTGTCGCACGTGACCAGGGATATACCTTCACTTCCGTAATCCGATCCGACCGAGAAACAGACATGGCCGAGTCCTCGCCGCCGCTGGGCAAATATCTCGCATCGTCTGGTAAGTCTCTTGCCCTCCTCTGCTGTCTTCACCAACTCTTTCACAGATAAAAAGACGAGGGACAAGGCAGTCAAGCACCTCGCCTTGTTCCTCTCCAATCCCGACAGCAATGCCCTCTCGGAAACCGAGATCACCAAACTATGGAAAGGATTGTTCTACTGCAAGTCCTCTCGCATTCGATACATCTCCCGTTTCTTCACGTTCCTTTCACAGGTTTTTGGATGTCCGACAAACCTCGTGTTCAGCAAGACCTCGCACAAGAGTTGGCCGAGCTTTTACTGACGATCACCAGCGTCTCGTCTTCGCTGAGCTTTCTCAAGGGGTTCTGGACCACCATCGTCAGGGAGTGGAACGGAATTGACCGGCTACGGTATGCCGTGCGTCGTTCCTCTGGTTGCGTCGGTCGCTCACTTTGTTTCCAAGCATGGACAAGTATTACATGCTCGTCCGACGGTTTCTGAACGCGTCCTTCAGACTCCTCATACGAACTAAATGGGACCCTTCTGCTCTTCAGGACTACACCACCATGCTCACAGATACGGGTGGTCCACTCTGGCAAGTCCACTTTTGACTTTTTTTCTTTTTATAATTTGCAATCGACTGATCTTACCCTAGTCCCACCGATACGCGCGTGCCAGCAGGCCTTACCTTCCATCTAGCAGAAATATATCTAGAAGAGCTAGAAACGGCCCTGTCTACTTCCGATTCACCCGCACCCGTCCCCATCATGGCGTTATTGTCCCCTTTTATGACCCTCGCCGCCCACACGCCGACGAACACGACGTACAAGCATCTTGAAGAGTCGCTCTTTGATCCGTTGCTTAGTGCATCGAGATCACGAACGTCGGGCCCAGAGTATCCCTTGATCCTTTCCAATGCCTGCGCAGATGTACCTTGTTCTGACAGTCCAATGTCTCAAAGCACGCTACGAGATGCTGTATTGCAAAAACTGTTCACTGTCGCGAGCGCTGCGGACACGAGAGATGCAAATCGGAGAAAGTTGTATGCGCTGTATAAAACTGCAGTAGAACACGACGGCGACGATGATGTAGAATGACAGTTTTAAAAAAATACGTTGACTGATTTTGCGGGGCGCATCTATATGTCCGGTAATTCACGTTGGGTCAATCTCCTCCATGTCGTCTCTTTCCACCAATCATCCATGCTCTCGATTCGCTCCCAGAGCGTCTCTTCGTCGACGCCATATATCTCGTATTTCCCACCATCAAGAGATCGCCCTTCGCGCTGAGCCACCTCGATGGCGGCTTTGTTTTCTCCGCTAAGGCGATAAAATGTCCAGTCAGTAACCCGGGCCAATGCTCAACTAGCATCCCAGCTCACCTGAGAAGTTCAAGGAGTTCTCGTCGCTCCGGGAAAAATAATCGTGGTTCTAATACGGCTAGAACAGCAAGTGCCGCGCGGAACAGGAACGAGTCGCCTTCGAGCATCAGCACGTCCCATAGTCTAGCGCATGCCTCGAACGGTAAATGGTCCAGAAATAGCGGTATTAACCAGCTAGGAAGATACGCAGCTGGTGATATCTGGTGCTGCTTGAAGTTAAAGTACACTGTGTTCAGGTACACCTTTCCAATCATATCGCGCATCGAACATGACGACAATCACTCACTCTTGGGCATACTGTCTGCCAGCAGAGTATCGAAGATCCTACTTCAGGTAAGACGCGACTTAAAAGCGACGTGTCCAGGGTTCTCACCGATAATATGCCTCTACCTGAGTGCTGTAGTTCAGTCAGACTGTGTCGTTTCTCGTCATTTCGACTCACATCTTCTTTTGCGTTCGGTCCCCCATAAAACGACCGCAAACAATGTCTCTCTAGTAGATTTCGCATGACTATGAAACCTTGTGGCGCAGGCATGTTGAGAAGGATCATGGCAGCTATCCTTGATGTCCCGGGGGTATACCCCAGACCTTCATCCGCACGCGAAACGACCCATGCGCAAAGCAAATCTTTCAGATCTTGGTAGAGAGGGCCAGTCTGTGGATGGAAGATATGGAGAGAAGGGAGAGTGACGAGTATGTCTTGTTCGATCGCCTGCAGTTTCTCTTGAGGAAAGGCATCCGACGCCAAAGCCCTTTTGGCGCGTGCAAGACAACTGCGGTAGTTGTCTGAAACGCAACATTTCATGAACCGTGCTCATGCTGTGACATAAGACAGACATACCTTTGCTCAGAGTCAAAGAATTGCCTATAGCACGTTCCCACATCGAGGCACGCAGTTTCGTAGGAATGCCGTTCCACCACACTTTGCGGAGGCCCGGATCTCGATCCACGACACGCCAGTCAGGGACTATCTGCGTTTCCCATGTGTGAATGGACTGCTCGATTCGGAGTTCGCGAGCTAGCCTGCGCTCTTGTAGAGCCTTCTTCCGCTTCGCTTCTGCAGAAGCTGATCAGCGCAAACGAATGCGAATGTCATGAACGCGCGACCTATTGCCTGACTCTGTTTCATCATAGCCTGCCAGTCGGCAAGATGCTTGAGGTCCTCTTGGCGGTTCTTCGGGGGAAGAAAGTGCGGTCGCGTCCGGCTCACCACCTTTTGGAGGGTAGACGGACCGCTCGAACGAGACTGTCTATGGCTTTGAGGTTGCGACACGGGCACGTGGGCCTCTGGAAGCGAGGAAGAAGCAGTCATTGTCGGTGCTGACGACGCAGAGCCATGACGTTCCCCGTCGGAAGCGGTAGCGTCATTCTGTGCTACGACGGAGACACGGGTCGACGGTGACTTGGAGACGTCGGTGTGCACGATAGGATGAGCAGACGAGTCCGTGTCCACCTGCTTCTCCGGCTCCGACGGCGGCGTATGCGATGGCTGGGGCTGCGAGCCGTCTGATGCAACGCTGGCGGAATCCGACTTGGAGTCGCAGGGGCTACCGTCGAGATACAGCGTGGATACAGAAGTGCTGGATTCGTCCACCGTCGTCGGGTCGACGACCGAGTGTTCCTGTTCGGCGTGCTGACGAACGACTGCGGAGCTAAAATGAAAGGGTGGGTCGTCGCCGTCGTAGAAGGCGTCGTCGATGGCGAGCTGGAGTTGTAGCTGCTTTCCCGGCTGTCGTTGGATCGGGGTAGACATCGTCGTCGTGCTTGGTCAAGTCCTTCGTGGCGTCCGCAATGATCGCAGAGGTCTTGCTCGTCCTCGCCGGCCATTCTTCGTCGCTCCTCGCCCCAGATCATTCTCTGCAGCCCGCCTTTCGTGCTCTCCTACACCCCGGCGAGGAACAATGTCTCCAAGTGCTCGCGCAGATCGCCCTTCGCTATCGCAACATCAAGACCGCGTGCGCAACGCTGTCCCGGTCGCATTCGAGATACGTCTGTGCGCTGTGTGCGACTCTGAACCAGATCCTCAAAGACGACTATGAGAGTCTCGTCGTGGACACCGAGGCCAAAATCCTCCGTCGCGACCCAGAGCTCGTCGGCCAGGGTTTCTTTGTCCCGCTCGCTGCAGTGCGTGCTACCTTTGCTGAATGGGACGCGCCTCTCGCCGCGCTCGAGTCTCTGGTGACACAACTCGAGTCCCAAGACCAGCGACAGCCCGGTCCGTTGATTGACATGCTGCTCACCCGTTCAAAGACGGGCGTACACCGCATCTCCCAGATCATGTCTTCGCTGGCGGTCGCCGTTCAGCGCACGTGGCGCGGACAACTCGCTGCGTTCTTGGTCCACGGCTCCCTGTCGTCCGTCGATCCACTGGCGTCCGACAGCTATGTACTTGTCGAGGGTTCGATGCCCTCGTGCGTGTCCCAACAGTCACGCGAATCTATCGTCTACGTCGGGCGAGCCATCGCAACCGTCAAAAAGAAGAAATGGGAGAATCAGATTCCTCGAGAGCAGGCCTTGCAACATGCGACTCTACTAGATACCGTCCTGCCCGAAGACCAGTACAGGTTCGACGTGATCATGTCTCAAATACGAACGAACGTCAGCGAATGGCTATGGATCAACGTCCTCACACGCAAGGATGTCGAAGAGTCCGTCGTGTCGTTGTAAGCGCATCGCAGCCGAGGATCGTATCAGAGCTCACGTTTAGCAGAGCAAACTACTTTCTTTTGCGCGATGGGGAATTCAGTCTAGCGCTGATACGAGACATAGAACACCTCAAAATATCTCGCCTAACCACGCGATCCGGCGGGACTTCTATGATCAGGGAACAAGACTTGAACCTTGCACTTCTGAGAGCATCGCTTGGAACGATGGCTCAGCACGACCCGTCGTTGCTGCGCCTCAAGTTTCAGATGCCTTCGGGGCCAGTTCGGCCTCTGCTCCCTTCTCTTAACGACAAGGTGTTGTCATCATCGACGACCAGTGAAATGCCATCGTTTGACGACCTCGTTCTCGGGACGCATCTTGTTCTGACGTACGATGTGACATGGCCGCTCGACCTCTTCCTTTACCCATCGGATCTGCAGATTTACTCTGCACTGTTCAATTATCTGTCATCGTTGCGCAAAACGCACACTCGGATTCATACATGCTGGGCATCGTTGTCGAATGCTCAGCGGGCACGACGGAGATGGACGGGTCTTGGAGAAGGGGGCACGACAGAGGATTTCGATGTGCGAAAACAGCTGCTTCGTTGTGGTTGGGGGGTCGTCCGGAACATGGGATGGTTCCTGGACAGTCTGTTGGGGTACGTGATGGTGGATGTTGTCGATGTGGAGTTTAGACGGTTCAAGGGGCTACTGAACAAGCCGCCGAGTGGACGGACGGGTGGCAAGACTGACGGGGGCACGGAAGGAGAAGCGAACAGCGAACAAGGATACGTCGATTTCACGACACTTCGGAATCTGCACACGAGATATTTGGAACGTCTCGTTACGGGGTGCCTGCTGTCGCATTCCAAGCTGGCTGCGATCATCCGGATCATATTCGAGGTCTGCGAGCGGTTTGTGGCACAAGTGGAGCGGTGGGGCGGGGATGTGCTTCCGGCTCTGCTGTCTGAAGGGAGCATCGCGGCGGGGGAGGACAAGGTGGGTGCGATGGTGGAGGAGCGACTGCAGGTGGTGTCTGAGATCAACAAGGTGAGCGTCGGTGATGTCGGCCCAGCTGAATGCTACTGAGGGTGATTCGGAGCAGGGTCTGCACGGATTGCTCGAATCGTTTTACGACCAGCTGTCGTTGTCGACGTCGCAGCAGCCGTTTGGTGGTGAATCTGTGTTGATGAACAGCACTGCGAACCAGACGCTGAGGGGGCGGGGCAGCGAGTGGAACGGAGAGGTTCGGCGACATGTGGAGCGGTTGTTGCTCCGGCTGGACGTGAACGGATCGTTTTGGAGGACAGACTTAGAATGACCGTGTGAAAGTAACTCTCTACTCTACTTATGGCAGTTCGTCGTCTCTCCCAACATCTCCGCCATATCTCATCAAGAGCACCAGCCATGGCCCGTATGTCTCCTTCTCCTCCTCCTCCTCCTCCCCCCCACTCACACCACCACAGAATACTCCCCCCGTCTCATCGGCGCACCCAATACCCTCGGTCCGTCTCATTCCTTCCTCTCCAACTCCCGCTGATCACACCGACCGATCATCAGAGCACAGAGTATACATCGAGCGAAACGGTCAGGTCCTCTCATCCTTCCACGACATCCCCCTCTTCGCCGACAAGCACAATGGCATCCTCAACATGATCGTCGAGGTCCCCCGCTGGACAAACGCGAAAATGGAGATCTCCAAGGAAGAGCCTTTCAACCCCATCAAACAAGACGTCAAAAAGGGCCGCTTGCGCTTCGTTCGCAACTGCTTCCCCCACCATGGCTACATCTGGAACTATGGCGCTTTCCCCCAGGTCCGTCTCTCCTCCCTCCGCCACTCGTCCGCTCATTCCCGAAATAGACCTGGGAAGACCCAAACACCACCCACGCAGAGACCAAGGCCAAGGGCGACAACGACCCACTCGATGTCTGCGAGATTGGCGAGCAGGTCGGTTACACCGGCCAAGTAAAGCAGGTCAAGGTCCTTGGAATCATGGCCCTGCTCGACGAGGGCGAGACGGACTGGAAAGTCATCGTCGTCGATGTCCTCGACCCCCTCGCCTCAAAGCTCAACGACATCGAGGACGTCGAGCGCCACCTTCCTGGCCTCGTCAGGGCTACCAACGAGTGGTTCAGGTTGCTTTCACTCGCCTGTGTCCCAACGACTCTCCGCTAACTGTCGTGTACAGGATCTACAAGATTCCCGACGGGAAGCCAGAGAATATCTTTGCCTTCTCCGGCGAAGCAAAGAACAAAAAGTACGCAACCGAAATCATCCACGAGTGTCACGAGGCCTGGCGCCGCCTCATCGTTGGCGATACCCCAGCCAAGACCCCTACCTATGACCTTTCCATGTCCGTTGTATTCAATTTTCTCCTCACCCTGATGTGAACTTGCTCTGTCCCTAGTCGCAGCCTCACCATTCAAGGTCCCGGCCATACCGATGTCAACGATCCTACCTATCTCGCCATTCCCCCTGACTCAAGGTTGCCTCCTGTTCCCATCGATCCTTCGAGTGAGTTTGGCCCTTGCCCACGGCCGGCCCACTCTAACTCCGATATTCCAGTCTCCAAGTGGTTCTATATTTCGCCTGTTCAGGTGGTGTAGATTCATCTAACCCTCTTTGGACACTCGTAGAAGTCGTTTGCAATCCAAATTGCTTTTTTGATTCCCCAAGCAAGATTATGAACGTGGAATGTGAATTAAATTTTTGAGCTAGAGCTACAAAATGCACGATGCAACAGTCAAATATCGTTCTGAAAACAGTTCAGTGTCTTGGCGGTTCAAGACCTTCCTGCAGTGATGGATACCGGCAATACCGATCTGAGATGGACGTCACTGTCCACGTGCCTGTCCGACCATCGTCAGTAGAGTAAAATGCCTTGTGCTGGCCTGAACCAACCTTCGAGCGCTGAAAAGACGGAATATTCATGCGCCATCACGCCAGAAACGGTGTGGGTCTCGAGGACTTTTCCAGGCTTGCCCCCTTTCTTGGGGCTCGGCTCTGCACGTTGATAAGTAAAAGTGAAGGGAGGTTCACCGATCAGTGTGAACACGATCTCCGCTTGATCACCTAGGTA
>JBBPMF010000622.1:0-21174 GCA_038090175.1 Austroboletus eburneus | reverse complement strand
AACTCGTTTCCTTACTGGCGTTCTACATGCTTTGATCCACGTCGGATACGGAGCAGAGTTTGGGTTGAAAGGGACTGTTATCGAAGGTGATTCATATCACGTCCTCGTGAATGTGCATGCTCAGTCAGGCATTCAAGGTCTCGCAATGGCAGCAGTCGACAGCTTGGATGGCAAGAAATCCTCCCCCTCTGCCTTTTTCAAAGCCGATCTGACGAACCATATTGAAACCCTTCTTTCATCTCTTTCTCTGGAAGTCTCGCCTTCTACCGGAGCACGTCTCGCGTCCAAGAACGATGGGGTGCACGCATTCGACATAGCAGCGCGTGTATTGAGAGATGACAAACTTAACCGCATGACTCCCACGGACTTCATCCGTCGATTCTCTGAAAAACACGCCGAATACACACCTATACTGCGCGAGCATGTCGAGAAGTGGTCCATCGACCTGGACCAGCCTGGTGAAGTGGAACGTAAAATGGAGGAGGTCATCTGGCTGAGTTCCCTGATCTATGGAATCGGAGGACTGACGCCAAGTGGTTTCCAATCCGACTTCCTCTTGTGAGTTTTTTTCTTCTTCTGATGCCCTGTGACGACAGAGCCAACTGATGCGGATGCCGAGTAGGATGCATCTCGTGACATCGGGCCTCTTCCTCCCTTCGCTCATCGCCTACCTTTCTCCACGATCCCAAGTCCTCCTCCTGCGTGGATATCTCTTCACCATTCTCGTATGGTGGGTTATGCGCGGCCGACCTGCCCTGAACATCAAATCATTCATGACCACGACCTCGGTACAACCTTCGGTACCGACGACACCCGCACCTAAGGATCCAGTTACCACTGAAACAACGCCGACTCCAAATCCGTTTTTGCCAGTCTTGCAATCTGCCATCACTCATCCCATCGAACACGTCGTCAAGACTCAACGCGCATTTGCTCACTATGACACGCTTTATGGGACGCGCCCCGCGGGGTACTTCAAGGGAACCGAGTTGGAGGACGCGGAGTTGTTGGACGGATCTCTTTTCTTGAGGGCGGCGTTATTGACAGCAGATTACGTTGGATGGGTACGTGAGGGCGAGGAGGTGCGGCCGTTCAGTTTCGAAGGGTTTTATACGTTCACAGCCTGAGCGTCCGTTCCCAAGACGTATGTACTTGTATCTCACTGTGTATAAATCTTGTTTCAACAGAGACGAGTTATGTTTACTTGACTAAATGTTACGTGAAATAGCGGTGTCAGCGTTTGTTTGGCAAAAGCCTTGGAACCAAACATACTTCAGTCACGTGACCTCTTACTTACAGAAATTCTTTGACTCTTTTCGCCTACAGCTGTCCAACATGGCGCTCAGCATATCCAAACGCTTTCTCTGCTCTGCACCAAAACATATTTCCGCACCCACATACACCTGCACACGTTCGCACTCGTCGTCACCCTACGGTCGGACTCACATCCGAAAGAAACACCCCCGCTCCCTCCCCGCCCCCGTTGTACCCCATTTCCTCCAACACGTCACCCGCGCCGACGGATCCACGTTCACGCACTGGACGACGACCCCCCGTTCCAAGATCATATTGACGCGCGATACGACCAACAATCCCCTCTGGAACGCGACGGAACGAGTGAGCGGCGCGTCTTCGGAGAATAGCCAGGACGAAGAGGAGGAGGGCACGGGTCGTATGACGCGGTTCAAGAAGCGGTTCGGAGAGGATATTGCGGCAGACCAGTGGTTGGAATTACAAGCAGATGTGGAGGGCGAAAAGGAGCCAGCGGCGGCCAAGGAGAGACCAGCCAAGGGGGCTGCGAAAAAGAAGTAAGGGTTGTCGAAGGTGAGTCTGTTCCGAATTTGCGAGGAGCGAAAAGTCTCAATTCTTCTTGCAGCTCGGTACGCTCTTCACACACCCTACCTTCGCTTAGAGCTACTTGTAGGTACTAACATGCAAGAGATTCCTAATGAACACTGCACCCTCGGAGACGTTAGAACTGGAGGGAAACAGCATGCATTGGAGTATATACGGAAATGCACAGTCCCTCGCAAAAGATCTATGCTTTCTTGTTCTCGTCCGACTTTTCATCGCCCCCAACTGCTCTCGACCATCCAAACGTCTCGCTCAACCTCAAGCCTGTACTGCTTTCGATCCCCTCTACTATGTTCCTCGTGCCTTTTCCCAATCCTTCCTTTCCTTCCCTATACTTCTCTCCGAGCATTGTCAACGCCATGCTGGTATGCGCAATGCTTGTTCTTCTGATCTCGCCGACACGCGGTGCATACTTGCCCTCGAGACCTTCAGCCCAGCCGCCAACACGACCCGCCGTGAGTGGGAGGAAGTACGCAAACGCGCCGATCAAAGATATGGGTGGGAAGAGGAACCGTACGGGGAGCGAGCGAGATCGAACGACGACCGACGCCGTCAGTGCGGATATACCCGTATAAAGTAGGCCAGGGTTAAGAGGCTCTGCAGGATCCCGGAAGGATTTCAAACGTGCTAGAGAGACGTGAAGTCAGTTCACGCTCTTCAGAGCAGCAACAGAGCGCTGGGAAAGAAAAGATGGACATACATTCGACCGCCTCCTCGACCTCGATCCATCGGTTTATCACGCCCTGAACCTGTGTTCGTGCACCCGAGTAGTACCCACAAACTTCGCGTCTCACTTGTCCAATCCGCAGCTCAAGCGGCGAAGGTGTGTCGAGAAGAACCAACGTCGGCGTAGGGATAGGGTATATCGAAAGCTGTGGTAAAACGAAATGGAAGTTGTCTAGAGAACGAAGAGAGAACGGAGTTGAACGGCACCTTTTCGGGGAGGTCTGGGAACACCGTCCTGGGTGGTTCAGGCTGGACGACTATCGGATTAATGTGGGTGGCTTCCGGCTCGGTGACCTGAGCTGGTGGATTTTCTACCACGTCTGGTGGCGTGTTTGAGTCTATGTTCTGAGTGCTCTCGGCGACGACGGTCCCGACCGCACCAACCGAGGCCAAATATGCTGTCCGTGAAGCACGAAACTGGGTCGAGGTAAGCATGTCGAGACAGCACAAAAAAAGCAAAAAAAAAAAGTTGTACTGACTACGTGCCTGCGAAACATGATGTTGGGTCGACTACTACCGCTGTAGCTCTAAGCTCGCGTTGTGATGAGAGTCCTACTCGGGCAACACGGCAGAGATCGTTTTCGGCGGAGAGAAACGTGAGAAAATTTTACAAGTCCGGCTAAGCAAGATAAACACTAGTAAACTACAAGCTTCACTGAACGACGACCACGTTCTCGTTCAAATAATCCACGATGGGTGCATACTCTGCCTACAATAGCGATTGGTATCAACCCATGCCGCAACATACACGACAGAAGTACTCACCCCAACCATGAAAAGGTTGATGACGTTCAGAGACGTGGTCCCGGTAGGAAAAGTTCCCGGAACCGTCACAGTGTAGTTTTCATAGTCATTTCCGGGCTTAGGATTGTAGGACCCCTGGAAGAGGATATCACCCATGAAGGCGCTTGCGGGACTACACGGTCCGTAGCAATGGTTGAGACCGATGACGATGGCGACGACCTGAATGTTCTCTGGGTAGTACTGAGCAAACGTGTGAGCCTGAAGTATTCTTCGCGATCGAACGTGTGCTCACACCCATGCTGACTTGCACGGTGAAACTATGTCCAACGGTTAGACTACTTCCAGGCGGGGGGTACGTGAGCTCTGTGTTCTGCGCCAACGCAGAGCCGGCCAAGAGAGCCAGCGAGGTTGCGGCCTTGAAGAAGCGCATGATCGCGGCGCAGGAGCTGAAAAGAATATGCGGGTTGGGTGATCGATGTCTCTTTCCCCTGCTTTATATCCCCCTGTCCCCCTGACCGAGCCGATCTTGGACGTCAAACCCAAAGCAAATGTCGTTGTAAATGAAGGCTCTGCGTTTTATGACACCGTCAGGCCTTCAGGGGTGTCTTAGACGTGGGGCGCTGATATTGCCATACATGGAGTCTCCGACTTGAAGAGGCTGTGGAAAGACGCTTGGGCCCACTGAGTGAGGCTCGGATCTGAGATGCCATTTTTGACTCGCATAAAGTTGCCAGGCTGACGCCAACGTCCACCCGATGGAGCCGAATTCATCCTCGGGATACAAGTTCGAAAATGGTGTACTAGGAAGGAATACCGCTGTGGTCCTAAGCTCGATCTATGGTGAATGTCCTGAGTATTACATGATGAACGGGCCGAGGCAGTGGTATTCGGCAAATAGATTACTATATTGTCCTAGATCTGAGCATATTCAACTTGCACTACATAAGTACTTGCTATACTAGTAGATAGATAATAGTAAATTAGACGCGAAGGAAACAAAATATCTTGCTAATGTCTTCAAGAGCTGACGATCGTCACAGTCTGATTCACATAGTTCAAGGTAGGCTCATTCGAAGCCTAGACCGATAATATATGTCAGTTCAAATTCTCGTTTGAACGTGCGCGAACACACTCACCCCAACCGTGAAGAAGTTGACGACGTTCAGCGAAGCAGTTCCAGCAGGGAAACCCTGCGGCACAGTCACGGTATAGTTGTCATAAGGTCTACCTTCGGACCCGCCAGCACCCTCGAATGTCCAACCTCCCTGGTAGAGGATATCGCCCAGGTACTCATCTTCTGGGGAGCAGACGCCGTTACTGCAAAACGCAAGACCGACGGCGACGACGAGGACATCGACGCTCGAAATGTAGTCCTAAAAGCACGGATGAGAAAGGATATACTTCTCAATGACACGCGTACTTGCCTCCATTCCGACTTGAACAGTGAAGCTACTGCCAGCGGTCAGAGTCGCACCCGCGGGAGGATATATGATCGAAGTCAGCTCCAATTGAGCTAAAGCAGAACCAGCCAAGCAAGCAAGGGAAAGTGCAGTCTGGAAAAAACGCATGATCGTCTTGATTGATGCGAGTAGAGAAGAAGAAGTAGAAGAGGTAGAAGATGGGGTGAGATCGATGTCAGAGTCGACTGCTTCTCACCGCTTTATATCCCTTTGGCTGACCCGAACTACGTATGTCGGCTCCAAACCGATTTCTTGCACAGCACTCGTCCAACATGAACGCGTTTGCATTCCACCGCTGTCCCCTCCATCACGGGCTATTCCTGTCAGGGGCGTCTCATGCCGTGCGGGGATACAAGGCCGCGAAAAGATGCCGTACATGTCATTGTGCAGAGGGGCTGTGGAGTGGACCTGACCTGATCAATTAGCCTCGGATCAGAAGACAAGTCATTTTTTGCACGTGCAGCCGTGCAAAATCCATGCTTTGAGCAACCAGGTCACCTTCCAACAGCCACTCATCAACGGATTATCCGAGAAACTAGGTACGCGAATAAACAAAATCCAGGTGCTGTGCCCGAGAGTAAATTATGTCTCGACGAGAAGGTGATCATGGTTGTTAAGGAGAGGTGCAGGCACTGGCCCAAGGCCTTGCCGGCGGGAAACTTCGGAGCATACCTTATCTGACGTAAGCAGCTAAAGTCATCTCCTCGAAGTTCAACGCAGAAGCACCACAGCGGGCAGCATTGACCTTCGTGCGATGCCCGGACATCATAAACGCCGTCACTGCCCACCGGCAGGATATTATCCTTTATAGTTTTGGGAAAACGTACTGCTTTTTCTCTGCACACGTTTCAATCTGTTGGAGGTCCCCGCTCAATCGCTCAAACACACGGCCCTTGCGTCATCGCATCTGAAAAGTGACATGACAAGCATAGCGCTAGTGTGGCAAGCGGTCGTGTCATGTTTTGAAGACGCACAGGAACAGCCAATTACAGTTGTAAGCTGAGACAAGAAAACCGTTGATCAAGCTGCGACAATCCTATCGATGTCAAAAATATCGGTGGGCACTCTTAGATGAACAACAAGGAACAACGAGCAGGGTATATACGGTATATGTCCGTTGCTAGGAAGGTCAAAGAGTGGTAGCCACAATTCCAAGTACGAGCTCACTATTACGCAGCAACATCAAAAAACCCCTTTTGTCTCAGGTAAGTATTATGTTCCTCTCGGTGCGCAGTAATCTGCCTATCGACCGAACGACGCCAGATAGGGACTCCAATCTAACGCGATGCAAATTATGCATGAGACCGATAGATGAGTAAGATTCAAAGAGGAACAGACCAATGCAGCCACATCGAGAATAGTGTCGTACAACGCATTTCCTCTCGGCGAGCACCCTCTCGTCGAAGCCCTGAACAAACTTGTAATCAAATCTGCCGTGATATGGAAGTCACCGTTTTCGACGCCTTTGAAGAGACCTTGAGCAGCTTGCTCTGCAGTTAGTCCTTCGTCGGTGGATTCAATCTTCCGCGTGATAGTAGGCTTGGTCTTGTTCTCTTCATCAAATCCAGGGGTATACATCGTGGGGGGGAAGAAGATATGGGCTGTGATACCATAGAGAAGGCCCTCGGAGCGAAGACATTCCGCTAGACCTACACCCATAGGTTATATCAACGGCACAAGGAATCACGGGTAATCATACCTCTCAAAGCATGCTTGGCGGGAGAGTATGAGGTGTAACCCACAAACGACATATATCCAAGGGTCGAAGAAACGAGGACAATCTTGCCTTTCCGTCCTCTCTTCGCCATCTCTTTTGTAGCTGCCTAAGTACGATATGAGTAAAGAAAATCAATGAAAAATGATGCAGAATCACCAAAGCAGTCCAAGCCTGCACCCAATACCCATCCCTCATTCCACCCTCAACCTCTTCCTCACCCATATCCACGATAAACATGGGCTTTGCAGCACCTGCACAACAAAAGACGGCATCTGGGAATTCACCTTGACCAGCTGTCGCCGCAAGCAAAGCTTCCGCTGAAGTTGAAGAAGAAGTGAGGGAGAAAGAAAACGCTTGGAAGGACTGGGTAGGAGACACACGGAGCGCCTAAGTAATCCCGAAGATTGTGGCGTCGAATCATAAGAAAAATAAAAGGAAGAATGAGTAAAAGACAACAAGAGCTGAAACCGCTGTACGCACCTCGAGTTGTGCTAGGGCAGCGTCTAGCTTACTCTGGGTTCGTGCAACGATAGAAATATTGGCGCCTCTCTTTGCGAGAATTTTTGCAAGCGAGAGCCCGAGACCTTGACTTCCACCCGTAATGTAGACATGCTAGATGTAAAAATACCATCAGTAACTGTTCGGAAGGATATAGATAGCAAGAAGCAGTGAACAACAGCCGCAGCACGAGTTCGAAATCACGAGGTTTTGGACTCACCTTGCCCTTGGGATCCCACTTTTTCTTACCGAAGCCAAGAACCATGGAACCAAAGACGAGCGAGAGTGCAAGGAAAGTTTTGAGGACAGTCGTCCACTCGAAGAACATGAAGGGAAACGATAAGTGCACCGCCACGCGAACACATTTCGTAACCTACGCCACGCATATCGATAACTTCTCTTCAAGACCTTGCTGAATTCGGGTGCGTCGCGTAATAGCTGCCTCTCACTTCTCTCTGAAATGTCAGTGGATCCTATTACGAGCCAGTTTGCGAAGAATTTTCTCTACGACAAGACTTGGAGGCACGGACACCTGTCATGATGCTATGGTTGATGACGTGTATTCATGGTTTTGGTTTGCCGTGGGAGAGGCTTGAAGCTGCGCCCGACTCGGTCCGGAATCCATTATGACACCTGCCATCAGGACTTTTTTTTTTGGTTCTGAGGGCCTGAAGCAGACGTTAAGGTTTAGATAATGGGTGGAACACGAGATGCCATCCATGAAGCTCTGGATGAGCGGACTGGCAGAAATTTCCGTTTTCTCTCACGGCCGATTCGTCGAAGTAGCGGACTTAATGAGCCTAGGTATGTAGGAAGTTTATTTTTCGCCGCTTATCATGCGCAAGTTACGCTGCTATTCAAGCAAGAGGTAATGTTTCTCGGTGCAGATCCCCGAAACGTCGTGTGCGAAGTGCGGTGTGTCGGAGTATCATGCCATTCTCCGCACCCTTCCCGATGTTGCCCCCAGGAAGTATTTTCCTTTTCTTCTCTAGTTAGATATCCACCATGCGCCAACAAAGATCATCGACGGTAATTCAATATCAAGTCACCTCCATCCGACGATGCGCCACTTTCGAGTCAACGAGACGATAACGCTGGCTAGCCGCTAAGGTATTGAACCATATGTACACAGACGTAAAGGTGAATTGAATGGCCAACAGCAAATAGTGTCACTAACCTGCTTGCACTTGAAGCTTATCCAGACCAAACATGTGCCAGTGTTACACTTTTCGGGTTCGGTAGTACGCAATGCTCCGCCCTTGGTTCAATCTGCTGTAATCAGAGAAGCTTTCAAAGAACTATTCAAAATCATTGGCTCATTGGAGGGTGGTAAGCATTCGTACCATCATTCAATGATCCTCAGGCTCACTTCGCAGAATTTGATGACATGTTATGGTGCTTATTTTAGAGCTGATTGGTTGGGGGCTCTTTATCAGTAAATTCACGCACAGTAATTCCGATCTATCACTGTTGACACTATGGTTTGTATTTTGGCTGTCCAACATGATCTTTTCCCGTTTGTGATAACATGCCCCCAGAAAGCATCACTGATGCCGGAGTTCCTACAGGTCTTCTGCGTTTTATTTATTTTATTTTACAAATAGTCCTCATTCTCGTGATGTGACTAGTAAGGTGAGTACCTCTGTAGAACTGACTGGTTTAGGAGATCGAAACTGTACACTCTACAGATAGGCTCAGGGTCATTCCATGCAGTAAGCGAACTGACGTTGCCGTAAATAGGCGCTCACGGCGCAACGATGAACAAGGATGGCTAATTCTGTTTCCCAGGACCCACAACCTCCCACAACAGCCTATCCTCTTGTCCTATATCCACAAACTTCACTTATACCATGAATCCCACCGATTTGACGCAAAGTATTGTTCAGGATCCAGCTATGTATGTTTATCAACCGCCGTCACTACTGGCAACCGTGCTGAACGTGATTATAGGCTGAGAAATTTTACTATCAACGGTAGAATTCTGTCGTTCAGCATTCTTTGTCACATTTTACATTTTTCAGGCATTGAACTTCGCACTCCACCGCGGCGGAGACTTCCCGTAGCAAGGAAATATTGTGTTCGATTCTCTGTTGATGATACCTGGCGGTTAACGAATGAGGCGAAAGAGAAAGAGAATCTCACCTCTTGGGACGAAATTTTGTATTTGTGGGTATATGTCCTTTTCTTTTCATCATCTAGTTGAACTTTATCAGTGATGGGAATGATCATTCTATATTCCTTGCAAAGGTCTACCAGAGGCGACACATCGGAGAGTATAAACTTGTTGGAAGCATTGCAGATACCCTCGGTAGGATGCTGGGAAAGTTGAGGAATGGAGGTACGAAAACTTTTCGCGTTATGCACATCCTCAATCTGTTGATGCAACCTTCCGTATCAAGTGCTGGAAAGATCTCTTCACGAGGAATCTCCGAACAGCCAAATGAATTCTTCTGCGGTTACAATCAAGTTTGCGTTAGCTACTGAGGCACGTGGAGATATGGATGCCTGCGAACTCCAAGCTACCGATGCTGTCGACAGAGCGACGGAATTGATCAGTGTGCTTGGCGACACGCCACAAATCATTAGTTACATGGATTCAGCGAATAATGTTGTTACGGAAATTGTGGCCGACGCACCGACATTCGAAACTACATGGGACGCTTTACTGAATAAGGTAGCCGTCTTCAACAAGATCGTGGCTACTATTGCTGAGGTATTTGGTGTGTTATTTTCATATTTTCTCCGGCTCAAATTCGTCAGGTTCATCCGTACGCATCCCTGGCATGGTCTGTCTTATCCGCTGCAAATAAGGTCTGCTTTATCATTCGCTATTCTCATACGTGGTCATTACTGATTCTGTTTCCCTTTAGGTACTCATAAACCAAAAAAATCGCGATGACCGAGTGATTCGCCTAGCGGGAGTCATGAAGGACGTCTTTACGTTCGTTCTGGATGCCGACTGTTTGAAGATGGTCAAGGCGCATGAAGAGGCGATCAAGGTTCTCATCCAGCAAGTGACGGAATGTGGCTACTTCATCACTGAATATGCCAAACAGAATAATTTCCGTTAGTCGTTTGTAAGTTTATGAGCTCGTCGCTAATGTCCATCTGTAGTGGCACGAACTGCAAAATACACCTTCTCGGACGTCGATGCAAAGATCTCAGATTACGAGAACAAACTTCGGGATCTGAAGGCTGCGTTCCTGGAAGGAGTTACGCTGCAATCTGGCCTTACTGTCTTTCGCATGGTGAATACTGTACAGGACCTCGGTAGGTTCCTCTCTCCAAGATGTATCAAGCTACTCATTTGCTTGGAATACAGCGGAATCTATCGACTTAAACGACATGCCCTACGCTGCCGGTGCTAGATACTTGGAGGAAAAGGGGTGTTTGCTAGGGACTCGCGAGTACATCATCAAAGATATTTGCGATATCCTGAACAATCCCGATTTGGATGCTCCACGAGTATGCCTTCTCACTGGCGTCGCGGGATCAGGCAAATCAGCTGTTGCCCACTCTGTCGCTCGATTATACGACGAACAAAAGAGACTGGGCTCGTCGTATTGTTTTCTCCGCAGCGATGTCACGAGACGGAACCCGCAAAACTTTTTCAGTACTATCGCCCGCGATCTCTCTGACCACAATCCCCAATACAAGGTGGAGCTCTGGTGGGTCGTCAAAGACAACCGGTCGCTTCGCATGTCGCTATCGCTGTCAGAGCAAGTCAAGCGGCTCGTTGTCGAGCCTTACAAATGCCTCGATACCATCGGGCCGTTAATAGTCGTAGTGGATGCCCTCGACGAGGGCGGAGATCCATCCAGCCGCCGAGATCTTCTACGCGCCTTCTTCGAGCAAGTCGCTCAAGACGGCTTTCCGACGAACCTTCGCTTCCTTGTCACCGCTCGACCGGAGAGTGACATTCTCGCCGAACTTCCTTCTGGCCCTCAGATTATCCATATGCAAATGGGTGATATTGCTCTGGAAGTCGTCGATGAAGATATAGAGAAATTTATTCGTCATTCTCTGCTTAGGTATGCCGAGCTCGAAATTGCCTGGCCAAACCAGGAGTGGTGTAAACTGCTCGTTCACCACTCCCAACACCTCTTTCAGTGGGCGTCCACCGCATGCAAGTTTATTGAAGGCCATGGTGCCATTGGGCTCAACATACCCGAGCGCCTCAAGATACTTACACAAAAGGAAAACGACGCTGGCGTCCATCCCCTGGACGACCTGTACCGGACCATATTGGGTCAACTGTTTAGCCTGGATAATGTTCGACACAAATTTCGAGATGTGATGGCTGTTATTCTTGCCCTCAAAGAGCCATTATCTCTCACATCCCTCTCTACTCTCTTTGATCAAGGCACGAATGTCCGAGATATCATAAAACCCATGGGATCATTGCTTGATGGTGTACACAACGAACAGAAACCCATTCGCCCCCTTCACACCTCATTTCGGGACTTCTTACTGGATGACGCTCGTAGCTCAATCTTTCATGTGACTCTTCTACCCTGCCATTATCTCCGTCTGGGACGTGCCTTGCTCGATTGTATGCAACGGATGCTCAAGTTCAACATCTGCAGTCTCGAGGACTCGCAACTTCGCAACAATGCTGTTTCTGATCTTCCACTTCGGGTGACCAAGGCCATTCCCTTCCACCTAGCTTATTCATGCCAGTACTGGATGGACCACATGCAGTATACGGAGTGTACCTCGGAACTGTTGGATGAGGTTACTTCCTTCTTCAAGAATTTCTTTCCCTTCTGGATTGAAGCCATCAGTCTTCTCTCTTCCTCCTTTCATGTGTCATATACTCTAGCAGCTCTAGGAGCCTGTACTATTCTGAAGCAATGGGCCAAGGTTTGTTGCACTGTGATTGATGACTGGTAAATATTGAATGTATTATTTCCAGGGTCATGAGGTTGCCAACCTTGCAACAGAGGCAGTTCGGTTCATTCAGCTGTTTGCTCCCATCATCAGAGAATCTACACCCCATCTTTATTTGTCAGCTATGCCACAAACACCCTCTAGTTCTCCTCTTCACCAACTCTGGGTTAATCATATTCAAAGTCATCTCTCAGTAACTTTGGGATATCCAGCTGATTGGCCTGCACAAGTCCATGTTCTACAAGGACATACTAAAGAAGTTTTATGTGTTGCCTACTCTCCTGATGGACTTCACATTGTATCTGGCAGTTGGGATGGTACCCTTAGGATCTGGAATGTGATCACTGGCCAATGTGTGGTCACTTCATCACATGTGGACCAAGCTTCAGTAACCTCTGTTGCCTTTAGCCCTGATGGTAGCCACATTTTCTCTGGATCATATGATGGGTCTGTTTTTGTCTGGAAGGCAGATACTGGCCAGTGTATTCATCAATTTCAAGATAATGCATCAGCTGTGGCCTATTCTCCTGATGGCAACCTTATTGCTTCAGGCTATAGCAACAGTCTTAAATACAGTTCTGCTATCAGAATTTGGAATGTACACACTGGGCTTCAGGTGGCAGGTCCCTTTAAAGGGCATACAGATACAGTTGAATCTATGGCCTTTTCTCCTGATGGCAAGCAAATTGTCTCTGGTTCTCGTGATCAGACTCTTAGGATATGGAGTGTATCCACTGGACAATGCTTAGTGGGTCCTTTGAGAGTACATTGTTGTTGGGTTACCTCTGTGGCCTATTCACCCACTGCCCTCACTGTTGCTTCTGGGTTATCTGACTCTACCATCAGAGTCTGGGATGCAATTACTGGAGAATGTCCTATGGGTTCAATTGAAGGACATAGTGATAAGATCAATTGTATTGCCTATTCTCCAGATGGCAATCATATTGTCTCTGCCTCTGTGGACTATACTCTTAGAATTTGGAGTGCAAGTACTGGCCAATGTGTGGCAGGTCCTTTTCAAGGACATACACACATAGTGACCTCTGTTGCTTATTCACCTGATGGTGAAAGCATTGCTTCTGGTTCTTGGGACAAGACTATTCAAATTTGGAATGTCAGCACAAGCCACAAAGTAGTGGTGGCAAATTCTCCTGAGGGACATACCAGGATGATCACCACTGTTGCTTATTCACCTGATGGCGACAATATTGCCTCTGGCTCTTTGGATGGTTCATATAAAATCTGGAAAGCCAACACAGGCCAATATATTGCAGGTCAACATCTATCTTTCCCTTCAATCAACTCTGTTTTCTATGCATTTGATGGCAAGACTTCAGTTCACTCTATTGTCTACTCACCTGATGGTGATCACATTGCCACTGGTAATGGTACTGCCATTTTAATCTGGGATGCAAACACAGGATGTCATGTGGCAGGTCCATTCAAGGGGCATTATGATGATATCTGCTCTATTGCCTATTCACCTGATGGCAACCATATTGTCTCAGGCTCTAATGATCATAGAGTTCAAATCTGGGATGCACACACTGCCAAAGGTGTAACAGATCCACTTCAAGGACATACAAGTGCAGTGAATTCAGTTGCTTATTCACCTGATGGTAGCCATATTGTCTCTGGCTCATTTGATAAAACCATCAGAGTTTGGAACTCAGCCACCCAACAGTGTGTTGCAGGACCATTTCTTGGACATGCAAAAGCTGTTCACTCAGTGACATATTCTCCTGATGGTAGTTATATTGCATCTGGTTCTGAAGATAGTACCATCAGGATCTGGAATCCAAACACTGGAGAATGTGTTGCAGGTCCATTTCAAGGGCACACAGATAAAATTCTGACTATTGCCCACTCACCTAATGGAAATTTCCTTATCTCTGGTTCTCAAGACAAAACCATTAGAATCTGGAATTCAACAACTGGAGAATGTGTAGCAGGTCCATTTCAAGGGCATGCAAGCTCAGTCACCTCTGTGACTTACTCTCCTGATGGGACATGCTTTGCTTCTTGTTCTGCAGATTTGGCCATCAAAATTTGGTCTTTACAAGACTCTCAGAAATTCAAGGAACTGTACCAAAAGGAGGATGGTTGGATAGAGCTTTCATCTGATGCTTGCTTTTGTTGGATTCCCTCTTGGGCTAGGCATGCCTTTTATCTTCCCAGTCATACCATGGTTATTTCTCCAAAGGAACATTACAGGCCTGACTATAGTGATTTCTTGTATGGGAAGTCCTGGATGTTGTGTTGGAATTGATTGATTACTTGTTGGTTTAGAGAATTTATGTACATACCATTCTACATCTTGCCTTACTTTTCTTTCTTGATGTACATACATACTGTTGAACATACCAGGGTCCCAAGGAACAATATCTGGTTGCCCACCTCATATGTGACCAGTGTTTTTAATCTTATGAAACAAGTCATCAACACTGGAGACAGATGTTAGACATTTGATAAAATAAAACTGTATGAGTAACCCAGTTGAGCAACACCAACACTTATCTCCATTGCACAGATGTAGTGCATTTGTCCAGTAATTCTCCAGCCCATGGCATTTCTGACTGGATAGGTGTATAACTATGACTCAGAGATGGCAATGAATATCAGTCTGACAAGATCTTCAGTATGAGCTGAAAATGAAGGTAGACTCAATCTCTCAACACTGCACAGGTGTGTATCTGAATATCCCACCTCTGCATATGGAGATGAATATTAGATGGAAGTCTGCATGTCAAGCATACTCATATACCTTTTTCCTCAGGAAAAGCAGTGGTAAAATACCATCTACAGAGACATTATCTTAATCACCAGAAAGATAAGAATGAATACTTACCCAAATTGTGCTGAAAAGTGGATGAGGGATAGGTCATGCAAAGAATGGATCTAATCTTGGTGTTATTTGTGCACTTATAAATAAATTTAGGGAATTTAGCCACCAGATGTAACTAATCAACAAGCACTTTACTCAGGGGACGAGAAGATGCACCTCAATTCGTTGGGTTTTCAATGCTTCTTGTGTGCGCACGGAGATGGGCAGTTCAGAGATTGTAGGCGAAGTCGACGATCCATGATTAATTGAAGATTTCGAAGAAATCTCGGCTATTCGAGATCGCCAATTAATCATGAAATTTATATATCTATCATACAAAGTATTGCATGGTACCCTGAAAACCGTGAAACAGGTCAATGGAGGATGTAGAAAAACGAAACGCAGAAAAAAGAGAAAAGCAAAAGGTATGGAATATACTCACCAGCTTCCTCGTCTGCATACCCTTATCCCGCTCGTTCTCCTCCGCAGCACCGAACACCGTGAAATATCTTCCAATCTCTCCACCATTTACGGTACCACTGCTACTCTCATCATTACTTAAGTTACCGTCGCCGTTTCCCCTCCCTCGGATCGTTAAGATACTGGCCATATTGCCACATCGATAGCAATAGTTAGGAGCGCTCCATACCGTGACAAGTGCTTCATCGAACATGTATTTGTAACCTTCTTGAACGAGCTGGTGGGCACGAGCTATGAGTGTTAAGTCGTTCGTATGATTGAACTATCATAGACAGATGTAAACCTTGAAGGATGAAGAAAACGAAAATGACTGATTTACCTCCCGAGTAACGCTTCCTCCAAACAACCAACCGGCACCGCGTGGGCTGACAGCCCATGTATCGATATCTTCAGGGTCCGACCACATGAGATCTAGACGATGCTGTGAGGACTACAAGCGAGAAAGTACCAAAGAGAGGACGAACCGCAAAAGGCACCCTCGTGTGGAATCTCTTGGGCGCGCGACAAAACGCGTACTTGATCCAGTGTGCGTATATCAGGTGAGAGTCCACCGTGTACACAAAGTGTTTCTCCGTCGATTATCTATCGAGATGGTCATGCGGTTCGCCAATGTCAATTTGAACTAAGAGCTACTTACAGCAGCCAGGTTAAGATAGTCGAAAACATTACAGCAAGCTTTCCAAACGGCAGCGCTACCATACTTTTGTTGGCATTCATCTGTGGGACGACGGGTGAGCAGTTGTCTACGAGGGCGAAGAGACGAACCGTAAAATCCATAAACCTGCGTAATCTGGCGACTTTCGTGATTTCCTCGGAGGAGGGTTACTTTATCCGGGTATCTAGGCGCGTGTGAGAAGACGGGGGTTGACAGAAGGATTCCTTACCTCGCTTTAAAAGCCAGCAAGAGAGATACAGTCTCAAGACTGTAGTGTCCACGATCAACAAAGTCACCCTGTCGCCAGGAATGATGAATGTGCGCCGAACGTATGTTCCACGATCAACGCAAGAAGGGAAGGGTAGGGAAGGTAGCCAATAAGCATTGGCCACTTCATCGAAAGCGACACCTACGTGCCATAAATATATAGCTTGTTTCGGGGACCTTTCCGCCTTTCCTAAGCAGTTCGAGGAGGTCCCAGAACTGGCCGTGGATGTCGCCACATATCGTGACTGGGGAAGAGACGGGCTGAATGTTGGACTCTTCCATGAGAATGCAGCGGACAGTGTCGCAGAGGACTTTCATGTCGGCCTCTGGGAGATGATGGCAGGACATGAGCTGCTCTATCCATTTGTCGGGATCGTAGGTCATCGTGGTCGTCGGCGACTGAGCCGGCGGTGTGGGAATTTTTTTGGCACTCTCCTTGCCGCCGCCATGCGCCTCTTACGGTGTCTGTGCTCGCTGTCTGTCGCGCTCGTCGCACGGGCCATCCATGAATCCGAAGTCGGCGTCGTCGACTGGTACACCAAGTTCGTCGGCGTCCCCCTGTACACCTCACACCTCACCACTCCCGTGCTCTACCACGACACCGTGTTCGCTGCCACCGCCAATAACGTGTTAGCCGCCCTCAACGCTACGGATGGCGCCATAGGTCCGCCCGGTTTCATTCCCTGTCTGCGACAGTGACCTGATTCTTGCAGTGTGGAGAAGCATACACGACGCTCAAGATGCCATCGTGGCGTTCAAAGTACAGGACAATAGTATGTCATGTTTCCAGCGTTATGCCGTGTGCGCTGTCCCTGACGCTGCCTCAGACGTCTATGCCCTCTCGGGGCCCGCCGGGTCCACTCTGCGCGTCCATGACGCACCGACGGGGCACCTCATTCTCGAAAAGCGACTGCACAATCCAGACGACGCCAAGAAACACGACACGCCCTCTCTTGGTATCGCGCTGTCGATAGTCCATGCTGAGGGAGCTGCCCGGGCAGTTGTCCTCACAAACGGAGACACCGTTCGGAGCATCGATTCCAATACCGGCGAGACCGCATGGCAATGGACGTCTGAGGACCAGGGGTGCGTACTTGCCGAGCTCATGTATCCATCCTTACCCGTCTTTTCCAGTTCCCTCGTGATATACACTCATATATACCCCGATACCCACTCGTCGACGCTATACGTCGCAGGTTTCGCAAAATCCGTTAGATCATACACGCTACATGTCACGACGCTCGATTTCAGCTCGGGAACAGTCATCGCCAGTGTAAACATCCCAGCCACCATAACGAATGCTTTGACCGATTTTCTGTTACTGGGCCCTTCACGATCCGAGTCTTCCTCCGCTACGGATGCGCATACTGATGCTGATATTGATGCATTTGGTCCATCTCTGGTCTGGCTTTCTCCTTCGTCGAATGAACCAAAGTCTCCTCTGTCTATTTTCTCCGCTCCGCTCTCTCCGTCGCTCAAAGGCAAAGTTTTAACTGTCCCCAATGTGTCATACAAGCGCATACAAGACGTCGACCTCTCAAGCAGTGGGCTATTCATGGCTTTCCAGGAAGACGACACGGCCCACGTCTTGGGTTACGAAACCAGCGGATCACCTGTGAGGGTAATATGGGACTTCAGTAAAGGGGTAAGTTTTTATTTAGAGTGAGGAAGGAGGGTTATTTACTAAGTGGGGTGCACACAGGCTCCATCCACGTCTACCTCGCCACCGCTCTTTACTGGTGTACTAAACGAGGACGGGAATCCGTGTATTAGCAAGGTGGCTTGGTCCTATAGTCACAATGTGAGTCTTGGTCACTCCCCTCGATCACGTCCCTGATGGCAAACGAAACATAGCAAGCAATCCAACAAACCTTTGAAGCGAAACTACGGGAAGGAACGGGTCAGACGTCGGGCTTCGGATTCCCTTTTGAACCCAATGAGCACGGATCGATCGGGCATGTGTGTCTTCTTTCCTTTCATCCCGATCTTTGACGCCAAACTTACATTTACGTAGGTTGCATTCTTACCCTCCTCCCTTGACTCCTCACAGGCCAGCAAAAACGATAAGCTCCTTCTCGTTACCTCGACAGGATCTATCCAACTCTGGAGTGGCAATGCGCTTCAGTGGGTACGCGAAGAATCTCTTGCAACCGTAGAGACTGCCACATTTGTTGAGCTCCCGCCCGCGAAAGACGAGGTGATAGGTGGCTTGGGCATTGACAGTAGGAATGAAGGCTTTTGGAGTAAAGTCGCAAGACAGATTGGGGATGCTAAGGTGCGATTGCACCGCTGTGCTGTCGATCCTTTTCTTGACGCCTCGTTCGTAGAACTTGCCTCAATATATCGTTCATTTTGTGACGCGATTTGCGACCGGCTCATACGCGTCACCGTCTTCCATTATCTCTCTGACTCCCTCTGGCCCCACCAAGTCGGCCGCACCCTATTTTATCCCGAATCACTCACCTTCGTCTAAAATACTTGTTCGCGATCCTTTTTCGTTTCGCCAGTTGCTTATTACTTCGTCGCCATACGAAAAGGTCTTCGCGTTAGATACATCAACGGGTGCGATCGTATGGAGTCGAATGCTTGGACTTGGGTGGGCACGGAAAGTTGGCGCAAGGATTGTGCCTGTGAAGGCATTCTCGGTGCGCAGAGCCGAGTTCGGAGCGGAGGATTCGGCCCCTGAGGGCCGCGAGGGAATTGCATTGGTTACGCAGAGGGTCGCCGACAATGTGCGTATCTTCTCCCGATACGTGTTTGGTGCCCACTGATCGGCTATTGGACAGTCGTTGGTGGATACTGTCATTTTCCACTTTGACCCTCTAACCGGAGATGACATTAAGTATATCAAACGCAACTCTACAAGTGGAGAACCCGAAGATCCTCGTATCAATGTCAGAGGTCCTGGTGGAAGATGGATTAGCCCTTTGGAAGGTGTGGATGTAATTGCCGGTCCGATGATAGATGTATTCCCTTTGCCAGATGGCAATGATACAATCGGGATGTTGGACGAATTCTTGCAAGTCAGTTTCATGAGTATGACTATTAATTATTCGCCAATTAATTTTTTCTTGATCAGGTCCAACTCTACCCTGATACTCCTGCCACACGCTCTTCCCTCGAATCGCTTGCCCCAAAGATGCACCTCGCATTACGAGCGGGTACACAAGTTCTTGGCCATCAGCTGGGCCTCAATGACGAACTGTCTTTTTTCCACGTCGCCTTCCCGACATGGGGTGTATCCTTGGGTGAAAATGAAGCGGTTACTGTTATCAAGAATGCCCACAGGGGCCGCGAGGTAGCGAGTGTAGGGAGGGTGAAGGGGGACAGGAGTACGCTATACAAGTACTTGAATCGTCACATGACTGTGATGATCTCTACTCCGTCGCGCACTTCTTCGTCATCATCTTCGCTCGCGTGCGGTCTCTACGTGGTCGACGTGGTCAAGGGTACAGTGTTGTACCACGTCTCGTTACCTCTTGTGGGCGGAAAATGCGATATCCAAGCCACGTTGGACGAAAATTGGCTAGTTTATTCATATTATGATGATTCCGAGGCTGGAGGTGCCAAAGGTTATCGTGTCGTTTCAGTAGAAATGTACGAAGGGTATGGGCCAGACGAAAAAATTTCGAGGTATGTGTCTATTTTGCTTGGGTGAATGTCGAGCGATGACTGTTGATAGTTCGGACATCACGTCCTACTCGAACAAGACCACCCAGTTCTCGGTGTACGAGCAAGCTTTTGTGGTACCGCACGGCGTTACGGCCATCGCGACGACGACGACTAAATTTGGCGTGTCGACCAAGGATATCATAAGTGAGTCATCGCTCGTGAATAACGCTGTACCAAGGTATTCTGACGTTTCGATCGGGGCAGTATCAAGCCGGAAAAATAGCATTCATTCCATTCCACGTCGTCTGTTGAATCCGCGCCGACCAAGAGGGAAACCAACGAGCGAAGAAACCGAGGAGATGCTCGTACAATATGATCCAGTCCTGTCGGACGACGGACGGCTCGTCTTGTCCCACTATTACGAGGTTTGTCTACCACCGATTCAGGCTCGAGCATGTCGCGCTGACGCTCGGACAGGTGGCTGACGTACGTCAGATCGTGACTGCGCCCTCGCAGCTCGAGTCCACGTCGCTGGTCCTGGCGGTCGGAACTGACCTGTTCTTGACGCGCGTCGCGCCATCGGGGACGTTTGACGTGCTCTCTGAAGACTTTAACAAGGTGCAGTTGGTGTTGACCGTCGTCGGGCTCGTCGTGGCGATCGCGGTGACGAGGCCGATGGTGAGGAGAAAAAGGCTGAGGGAACGATGGTATCAGTGACTTTGCTGTGTGTGTAGAGTTGCCCTCTGGATGTAGATATACATATACAATCACGATTATTGCTACTGACTTTTTGATTTTGTGCCACCTTGAAGTGCTCTTTCACCTGTTGAGCCCACTGAGCCAGTTCCAGTCGACCTTCAGATCTAGTCCTCAGCCCGTGCGCTAGGCACGCCGCGATCCATAACTCACGTCCCGTCTATGTCCCAATTCATGATATGCAAATAATCGAAAACAAGACTTAACTCGTGAGACAATGCATCAGAAGAGACACGTACTGTGAGTGAAACAATACTGATAACATGCAAAAGAGAGCACAAAAGTGAATACGAGTTGTCAAAGCTATCATAAAGTGAAATAGTGCGAGCAATCGAAAACAGGAAAAACAAAGAGGAATAGCATGGCGAACGACGATGGAAAGAAAGAACAAAGTCGAACTAGGCTCCGAAATGCACATACAGAATTCGTTGATCAAACGATAGACCTTGTAGCTCCCTCATCGTGTGATGCAGCGCGTACGCCGCACGGGTATGGTCCAGACGACCTGACTCGTCTATCATCTTCTCGTAAAACTTGGACGTGATCTTGACAGTCTGTCCGTCGTCCACCGCCCACATCGTCCCAATCACCGAACGGAACCCTGCAAACTGCATTGCCGACGCGAGATGGATCATCTCGTCCAAACAGTCTTCGTCTCCGACTGTCGTATGACAAGCGGACAGATAAGCAA
>JBBPMF010000621.1:0-21179 GCA_038090175.1 Austroboletus eburneus | reverse complement strand
TTTTACAGGCTTCTTGTTCAGGGAGAGAAAGGGGGTAGGCCTTGGCCCTTTTTGGAATGAACATCTCTTTAAGTTTGATGGTATGGTTGTATACTCATGAGGGGGGTAGAACATTTTGGGGGTTTTCTTCAAATACATCTTTGAAGTTTTTATAGTCTTTTGATAATTCCCTTTTTTCCTGCTTTTTCTCCATCTCTAGTTCCATAGATAATGTTGTTTTCATGACGTATTCTTTGGTGGTTTCATATCTTTCACAGTATGCTATGTGGGTCTTGAAATCAGGATTCTTCCAGAGATATTTTATGAGATATCTTCTTTCATTTTCTTCGTTCTTATTCAGAGTTTGTTTCTGATCCTGAGTGGGTAGTTGGAGGGTTACTCTTCCTGTTGCCCAGTCTATGTCTGGATTTTGTTCCCTGAGCCAGTTCATTCCCAGAATGACATTCTCCTTGCTGGCTGGGAGGAGATGGAACATTTGGCTCTTCATCATATTTCCAATGTGAAAGGCGATTGTAGTTCAGAACCTGATAAGTCCTGCTTGATTGGTGGTTCCATCTGTGTTAATAGCTTTGATGGGTCATGCTATTCTTTCCATAGATAGGTTGTTTCTTTTGATGAAGTCTAGGTTTATGAATGAGCTGGTTGCTCTGCAGTCGATCAAGGCAGTGGTTTTGGCGGTGGTCTTTCTGGATATTTCAAGTGAGATAAGAACGAGTATTGATTTGGGGTCACTTGATACTAATACAGAAGAAAAATTAGGGGAGCGGTGAGCTGACTTCTGTCTTCTCTTTAAAAATCTGAAAAGCCTTTGTCTTTGAGTTCAATCTTTGCAATTGTTTCTTCATCCTCTTTGGGATCTTCAAAGCATTCTTTGGGTATCCGGAGTACCTCTTTCTCATCCACCTGCTTTTCTCCCAGTTGTTTCACATATTCATCGATGGGTTTTTTCTTTGTTTCGATGGTTTGGACCCTGGCTGGGTTTCTGGGGGGATGTGGTGGTGGGTTTTCTCTTTTTGAATGGTTCCTAATGGAGCATCCAACTTTATGACAGATGAAGCACCTGTTTTCCCTGATGTAGCAAGCTCTTTCAGTGGGGAAGAGCATTTGTTATCCTAGAATAGTGGTTTGAAGGGCATCTATATCCATGGCATTTGGGTCTCAGTTGTTGGTTTGTCCATAGTTTGTCCTCCCTTTTCAGATGTCTTTTATCCTATCCTGTTGCTGGGCAAAGGCAGTAGCTTTCTCCAACCATTCTTTCCATGATGCAGGCTCCTTTTCCATTCCTAGGATCCATTCTGTGAGATCTGGATCTAGTCCTTTCATGTAGCATTCGATCAGAGCATTTTGATCTGAGATTCCTGATTTAGATACAAGGAGTCAGAAATCAGTGTTAAATTTGTTGAAGGAATCAAGTCCTTTCCCTTTCATCGTGATTTGGTGTAACTTTCATCAGGAATCAGCAGTGGTGTGCTTGTCCAAGAAGATCTCCAAGAATTCATTCTTGAATTTGCTCCAGGTGGCTTTGTCTAGAGTAACAGTTCCAGAGTCAAAGTTTTCATATGCAGCTTCAGTGAACTGCTTTCCCCGCCCTCTTGACATCCTGTTGAGGATGGTATAGATCTTCTTTAAATTGTTGTACTTATCCTTGTTCATAAGGAAGTATGCGTCCATGGCTCTGATCCAGAATTTGGCATCAGACACTTCTCCTGAGAACTCTTCTGGGAGTCTAGCTTTGAGTTCAGCCATTTCTGAGTGGTCAGGATTAGGGAGGGGATTGGTCTAAGGGGTAGGGGTGTTGTGGGCAGAGGAGAATGGAGTTCTTCAAAACAGATGAGATCTTGATGGAGGAGGAGAGGTTCCACTTTGAGCGAAGTGGGGTTGGTTCCTTCTGAGGATCTTGTAGATGGACTCAAGTCTTGATCGTTCTCTTCTGTCTGTTTTGTCCTCAGAGTCCTCTTGAGGAGGGTCTTACCCATATCCATAAGAAATGGTGGGCAACTGGTGGGGTACCTTGCTGCGTGATAGCAGAGGTATGAGGAGAGCTAGATCTTTTGTTATGCTTGCACAACATCTAGTCCCACTGTGTCCTCAAAGGCAACACAACGTCCTATAAAAATCCTAGGGGTTCTCTGCTGAGACTCAAGACTCAGGCAGGATGAGACTAAACACTGTGTATAATTGTGCAGATCTAGCTAAGGAACAGGGAAGGCAACTGCTAACTATTTATACAGTCCAGAACCATCTCAGAATGGAAGGAAGAATGGTACAGGACACATGGTACATTACAACGACCTTGTGGATCAATGGTAGGAATGGGACAACACTGCCATCAGAAGGAGGATGGAAGGAGGAGTGGAGATCCATGAACAAAGCGGTTCTGGGAACACATGGTAAGAGTTACAAAAACGGAATAAAAGAGGAACAAGGTGAATTGAGAATGGGGATCTCCATATGACCATATGGGGTGTATGTTGAAGAGTTCTGATGGTTCCAGAATTCCAGAACCTTCGGAACCACGGGAAGGTATGTCGGAAGCGTTGGAACTGTGAGAACAAGTTCTGGAACCTTAGAAACTGCACTTACTCATAACAAATACCTACACTTTATCCATTTATGCAGACACTGCATAGCCTTTTCTTCACCGTATTTAAGACCACTCGGTCAATCTTGAAAGGAGCAGTTTGTCCAGAGAATCCTTCATTGCTAGTCCTTTATTTGCAAATCAGTTAAAATCCTTTCAGCCCACTTTTTCACGCTTGCAAGCCCATTTCACCCAACTATCTACTTTCTACCAACATACCATCTCTAATCCATCCCCTTGAACTCATCACAAAAGTCGTGATTCCTGCATGACGCCAGACCATGCATTTCAGCTGCCACCTCCACCACCTCTGCCACCCAAGCACTGGCCAACCTCCACATCTGTCGTCTTTATCAGACCCTGGAACTGTTATGATTTGTTGGGCCCCTCTTTCTTTTTCATTATCTCACTTACCCTATATACCAAAGGACCTTGACCCTTGCTGTTCAAGCCCTGCTTGGGTCCTTTCTTTTACCATTGTCTTTGCAATACCGCTTACTTATTTAGCATGACTCATCCACAGTTGTATCACCAATACTTATCCAATGCCATCGCATCCACTCTGTAGTGACTCAGCTTCTTCACAATTCCATTGCTTTCCCTTTCCATCACTGACTCACCTTCTTCCATTGATCTACCCTTAACCATTTGGCTTGCATATATAAACCTTTGATACTCAGGTGTATTTGCTATCTTAGATCTCCTGCAATTTACCTAGTATCTTGGAGTTGCTCTTGGATCCCCCAGTCCTTGTCCTACTGTTGAGTGGATGCTCCCTTTGAACCCTTGACCTGTCACTAGTCCTGTGACATCCCCAAGACCCATTGATCTCTCGGTCCTCAACAGTCCTCAGAACCTCTGCCAAGGAAGACCCTTGAGCAGACCCCCTTTGATCTGATGTTAGTCTTATGTCGGCCTTAGCCTCCCTGTCAAGGAATCCCCTCATCAGGCCCACTCACCCTGTCTGCTATATAGCGACAGTAAACCCTCAAACCACTGCAGGCCTACGCTTGACCATGTCAAGCGTAACAGGAACATGACCTTGTCCAACTAATGCACCAGTTGGACATGACCAACTGATGCACCAGTTGGACATGACCAACTTCATTATCGACATTGATCAATATCTCCAGAGCCTTGCTACCACTGGCAACGACCATGTCTTCACCCCATCTGCATCCTCTGAACTGCTCTCTGCCCAAGAAGTCACTGCCCTAGATCATGCCGATGACTACTGGGCCAGTAACCAAGGAGTCTGGTCCCTTCTCTCTAACCATCCCCATTATCATGAGGTGTGTTATCAATGCTGTTGCCTTGGGCATTACCGTCCCCTTTGCCCTTTCTATCAATGCCCCATTTGTCACAGGCAATCCCTGGGACACCCCCAATGTGCATGTCTCATGTGCCTACAAACTCCTTGGACTCATCTATGCACCAGTCCCCCCATTCCTTGCACTGTGGCTGTCCCACCCCATCTGGATGATGCCCCAATGTCTGGATCCCCTGTTGGATCCCTACTCCTCCCCCCTCCCCACCAGCAGCAGATAACTATGAGTTCTTTGTCAGCACCGAAGCTGACGACAATGAAACCAGGTCTCATTGAGATGACTACTAAGGTTTTGTCACAGTCTCACCCATACAATAGGGGTAATGTTACAATTAATTGGGCCCCTCTTTTTTTTTCTCACTTCATTTATCATGTACACCAAAGGACCTTGACCCTCACTGTTTGAGCCCCACTTGGGTCCTTTTTTTTTACCATTGTCTTTGCAATACCACTTACTTATTTAGCATGACTCATTCACAGCTGTATTACCAACATTTATCTGATGCCATCATATCTGCTCCATAATAACTCAGCTTCTTCGTGATTCCATTACTTTCTATTGCTGACTCACCTTCTTCCATTGATCTACCCTTAACCATTTGGCTCACGTATATAAACCTTTGATACTCAGGTATATGTATATTGGCTATCTTAGACCTCCTGCAATTTACCTAGTATTTTGAAGTTGCTCTTGGGTCCCCCAGTCCTTGTCCTACTATTGAGTGGTCACTCCCTTTGAACCCTCGATCCGTTACTAATCCTGCAATATCCCCAAGACCCATTGATCTCTTGATCCTTAATGGTCCCCAGAACCTCTGCCAAGGAAGACCCTTGAGCGGACCCCCCTTTGACCTGACATTAGTCTTACGCTGGCCTTAGCCTCCCTGTCAAGAAACCCCCTTGTCAGGCCCCCTCGTCCAGTCAGCTGTATAGCGACAGTAAGCCCTCAAATCTCTACAGGCCTACACTTGACCATGTCAAGTATAACAGTTTTACTACACAAGTGTAGCAAGTATCATAGATACATTTTAATGAATTAATATAGGATAATATCTTCAACACCTATGTACATGTAACTCTGAAAGTAACTGGGATTCACTGAATTACATATTTCTTTCCCCCCTCACAACAATGGGCTGTTCATACTTGTCTGTGTTGAAATTGTGATCACATGTTCATGTGACTTTAAAGCACATGACATGAAACACATGTGACTTGATTACATAAATAGATCACATGATAACAAAAAGGTCTGGACAAAAGTCCAGAAGCAATCTTTTATCTCTTATCAGAGATTATATATCAAAATGTTCTAGACAATGACATCATAAGTCTAGACTCTTATCTATGACATCATAGATAACACAATCATCCAATCAGATATGATCCAGGTTATTAACCAATAGGATGAATTGATCTTATCATGCTGACTAAGCATGACATATAAGATATGACACATATCGACCAATGCTATTAATAGAACCAATAGCATTTATCTCTTTTATCTAGTGTATGCATCATCCCCTCTAGATATAGTAATTGTGCATGGTCTGTGTGCATATCCTGTACATATATAAACTCAGGACTCTGAGAGGGATTTCTTCCCAGAGTTGGCAATACAGTCTTCACTTGAACTACTTCCCTCTAATCTACTTTTCAAGACTTTACCCAGTAACCTCAGATACAAAGAGTGAGTATTTCCTCACTCAGTCTCTTGATATCTTCCTTGCTGTGTGCTCTGCCCCTGGATGACCTGGGTGTCAGAGAAACCTGCTTTCAACACCAGAGCCATGTGAAAATTTACCTTCTTCTTTATTGTCAATATTGCATACATGGATAGCAGCATTTATTTCTGATTTGTGTTGCAAGGCCAACTGAAAATAAATATCACTCTCATCATGCATTGGATCTGACAAGGTTTGATCTTCTTCAACCCATGGTGCATGATCTGATTCCAGTTGGATTTGTTCCTTTTTCTTGCCTTTTCTTTGAGTGGACAGAGCCTTTGTGACAGCATCTTGCATGAGAGTTGCTAGCATAGATGAAAGATCTGTTATTACTTGCTGTGTGATTTCCTGAGCTGTTGGATGTGCTGCACAGGTTGTGTTCGACTTGTTCTGAGTAGGTTTGTTGAATGAAGACAAAGATAAATTGAAATTGAATGACTGTGCTTGGTGATATGGAAGCAAGGTTCCTCCTTCAAAGGTTTTGCAGTGACATTGTCATATTGTGCTGGCTTTTAGATAGTGTGACAAAATGTCCTCTGCTACTCCAGCCAATGCTTGCATGCTCAGTCCATAAATTTGATTTTCTGTTAATTGATCATGACCTGCTTGCAAAAACTCCATGTCCTCCACCATGCTTGCTTCCATGACCTCCTTTGAAGAACATCTGAACTTGCATTTCCAAGCAGTCTGAATATGATGCCAAGGATTGATGGTCAAAGCATAGTTCAGATGTGGCAAGCTGTATTTTGTCATTGCTGCAGAAAGATCTTCTGATGTGAACAAACAATCAAAATTTACAAACTGATGTTCATGGTAGAGATTCTTGATTTCTGGCCTGTTTGAAAAACAAACTTTGGTGATGATTTCAGCAAATGGACTGGCAAGAATCAAGTCTTGAATGAGGATATCACTGGTGATGGCATCTAATGAGCCTGTCCTGTCCCATGAGAGTGGTGGTCTTTGTGTATTAACAGAGAATTGTAAGATGCTTTTCCAGCATGACCAGGCTACATGTAGGGTATGTTTTGATATTGCGATATGTCAGGGTGGTCAATTCTGTGCCATGACTAGGAGAACTGCTTAGCATCTCTGCTTGTAGAAGCAAGAGACACTGTAGATCAATTTTGCAGCCATGTTCTCAATGCTCCTTGGTTCCACACTAGCTGTCCTTCTCATACCATCACGTATTGAGAAAAGTCACCTTCTCCATTAACAATGGCTTGTATCAAGCGATTCCATTGTTTGAAAGCTGAATTTCTGAGATTAGATAGAAAGGAGTAGCCACAATGTTTGTTGGTGAGATCATCAGCAACTTGAGAATAGTCCATGTGGAGAGAGAGATTTTTGAGCACTTTTGTCTCTCAGATTTCTATCAGCTTTGTTTCTGTGTCTGCAAACATATCACAGACCTTGTTGAAATGAATCTCTTCTCCTTTGTACAACAAAGACCTCCAATAAACATTGTCTGACCACCAAATGTTGGGTAAATTCATGATATTATAGCTGATGGCAGAGGCACAATGCTGCAGGGAATGAAGGCGAGAAAATGGAGAGTTGGTCTTCTCTGTGAACCAGGGTTGTAGAGCATTACATACATCGATCTCATCATGAGATTGGCCATTTGCTGTTTTGGCTTTTATCTCTGTGAGAAATGTCAGGTGCATGCAATACTTGAATTTTGCAATAATGTTGGTGATTTGTTTTGGTTCCTTGAGCAAACCATCTCTTTGCAGTGTGAGCAGTGCAAAACAGCATTCTGTAGGGTTGGAGATGTCTGTAGAAGAGATATGCTTCCAAGATTTGATCCATGCATTTATGAGCATGTCATGAATGTGCTTGCATGTGATTTCTTTGTCTATTCCATCCTTGAGTCCATCATTTAATGTCTGTATGGCATTTCTCATCTGTTCATCTCTGGATTGCTGTTCTCTCATCAACATAGCAAGCAAAGCAATAGTTGGCTTCATGTATTCTTTTATGGTGGTGTTAAGCATATGCTTGTGCAAGGGTGTGTTGGATATGTATACCACTGTTCAACAAATATCAGCACAAGTCACTGATTTAATTATGTATGCTGGGGCTCACTGTTTGACTGGATCTGGAGAGTTGAGACATTGTAAGACCAGTTCATCAGTGATATCTAACAAAGAAAGAGCTTCTTGAAAGTAGATGTCTAATGAAAAGCAAAGACTTGACATGAATGGATCAGCATCCTTGGGTATTGCAATCTTTGATTGCAGGATTTGTGTATCTAGATCAGTGGCAGCAATGTACTCATGCCATTGAGTGGTCATCAACCAAGGAGTGATCAAACGCTGATCATTTGTCTCCAATGGAATGTCAAGCTCTTCATCCAACTCTTTTAACAGTTCCTCAACCAGAACATTCTGTGACTTTTCTGTGTTGTGATCTCTCTAACACCTCCCAAAAAATATTTCATGTGCCATATCCTTTGGAACAGAATCTTTGAGCTTTGCAGGCTCTCCATGTGTTGGGTATAGGATGATCCTTGTAACACTCTAGATGATGGTCTTGCATGTTTTTTTTTTTGGCTTTGACTTAATTATTGGGCAGTGGGCATAAGCAAAGATGTCACAAATTGGCAGACCTCATAAAGATTGTCTTGGTCCTGTGATGTATGTGGGAAAAGATGGTGCCACATTCAAATTTTGTACTGCTTGTACCAGTTGTTCTTCATCACATCAAAGAGTAGAATGCTTGTTTTTGAAATGGCTTGCTGTTTCTTTTGATACAACTCCAGTCTGACAAGCTTGACATATGAGAAAACGAAATTCCTCATTGATAACCAAATTGAGAGTGTTGAGATAATCATGGTGGATGAGACCATCAATAGATTGAGGTTGAAGGGGCAAGTATGTGCCCACTACTTGAGGAGATTGCAGTATAGACTGAAAAAGTCAAATCATACACATATATATTATTAACAAAGAAGTTTTTAATGCTTACCATCAGAGATGGCAGGTTAGTGTTGTCTAGAACTAGTGACATGGATATGGATTTCATAGATCCTGGTGAACCCATGTCAACATCTTGCTTTATGATGATAATCAAGCAAGCACAAGGTCAGACTTGCAGCACTTCATATTTAAAGCTGGATTTAATTCACATACATATCTTATTCTGGACTCTGGAGAGCTCATGTATTGATCTGAGTCATGCACATTGATATCACCCAATGGAGATTTCATGACTTGATCATCCATAATGCTGGTAAGCATGCCATGGCTGATTTGCACATGCATGTCTTGTATTGATCGATCTTGGTTATGTTCTCCCAGATTGATAATCACTGGTAGCTATGTATGAGGAGCATCAAGTTATCAAATAAATGTCTCTTCTGTTTCTCAGAAATATTTATCATTGATAATGACTTACAGGATCACTTGTTCTTGCTTCCATAACTGATTGCTAATGTATTAATTTTTCTTAAAATTGTTTTGGGTCAATGACTCTGATTATAACTTACCTTATTTTCTGGACCTAACCAGACAGACTTTTTTTCATGTGTGCTTTGAGAGCATTGATGGTAAAATAGCCTGCTGGCTTGGGACAAACTGAATGAGAACAGTAGCAAAGAAAGACCCCAGAGTCATTTCTGGTTAATGTAACCTGTTGTCCAGTAGAGTCTGTGAGTGTAGAGACTTGAGTACATTTTTTGACATGGCCTTTGTAAATGTTTCTGTTGTCAAACTGTTGACCACAAGTAGCACATGTAAACATGATGAATTTGAGATGATATGAAAGTATATGTGTGTGTGTGTGAAAGAGAAGGAGAAGGAGGTCATTCACCATAGACAATATATATACATGTATAGACTCCTCTTTAATAAATTGTCAAATGGAGATAGATAATGCAAAGTTTGTTCTTATAGTTATTGCCTTATCTAGTAGTTTCCATTGCTCAATATGATAGTCCCCATAGTGGCTGTCCATTTCCCATCACCCAATATGGAAGTTCCCATAGTGGCTGTCCAGTCCCCATCAGTGGCTGTCCAGTTCCCATCAGTGGCTGTTCAGTTCCCATCACCTAATATGATAGTCTCCATAGTGGTTGTATAGTCTCCATCACTCTGTGAATTGGTTTCATACTAACTGGTAGGATATCTTCAGCTAGCATTGGCTATCACCAGCTACCAGCTCATTACACTAAACCATTATACAGATATGATGCTAAAGTTTACAAATGTTATATGAGCTCTCTACAAGCTTTCCATTTAAATCCACTGTGAATTCTGTATGAACTCTGTGTGAACTCTATATGAATCCACAGTGTATGGATGAACCATTACAAACTTTCTATAAATGCTGTAACTTTTTACAAAACCTCTGAACTATATATGAATTCCATTCCATATAAACCCATTATGTACTATTATGAATCCTGTACAAATCCTATACAACCCTTTTATGAACCCTATATAAACCCTGCAAGAATACTTTAAAAACTCTGTATGAATTCTTTATTTGAATTCTTTATAATCTTTCTACAAACCTTATAAGAATAATGAGCCATGTACAAATATTTTATGAACTCTTTATGAATCCTGTGCAAACCTTTTATAAATCCTCTGAGCTCTGTATGAACTCTGTATATTTTACAAACCCTAAACAAATCTTTTACAAATCCTCTGAACTCTGTATGAACTCTGTGAACCTTCAACCTTCTACAAACCCTTTACGAAGCCCTTAGAAACCTTTTATAGAACCTCTGAGCTCTCTATGAATCTTGTATGTTTTATAAATACTGTATGAACCTTTTACAAACCTTTTACATATCCTGTACAAACCATATATGAATCCTTGAACTCTATATGTTTTAGGAACCCTGTATGAACCTTTTATGAACCTTTTATGAACCTTTTACACATCCTCTTAACTCTGTATGAATTCTGCATGCTTTACAAACCTTGTATGAACCCTTTACAAATTCTCCAAACTCTGTATATTTTATGAACCCTATACAAACCTTCTATGAACTGTTCATGAATCTTCTATGAATCTTTTATGAATCCTGCAGAAACCTTTTATTTGAACTCTGTATGAATTCTTTACAAACTTTCCATGAACATTAGAAGTATAATGAACCATGTACAACTCTTTTACAAAACTGGCATGTAGGATTCATAGATAATTGATAACTACTATGTATTTACAAATCTGCATGAAAAAACAACTGGTCAAATATTTCTAGGTTCCCATAAGTCCCCATTGACCAAAAAAAAAGTCCAGATCATGACTATACATGCAGAACTCATAGAGAGCTGGTAACTACTATGTATTTAATCATATATGCATGAAAAGGACAATCAATCAAATATTTCATGGTACTCAGAAGTCTCCATCACCCAATATGGAAGTTCCCCTCAGTGGCTGTCCAGTCCCCATCACCCAATATAGAAGTCTCCATAGTGGCTATACAGCCCCCATCACCCAATCTGGTAGTTCTCATTGTGGCTGTACAGTCCCCATTGCCCAAAAAGGAAGTCCCCATAGGTCTCCATCACTGCCTCAGACTGGTCTGGGGCAAAAAGTATAATGTTAGGCCAACTTGGCATCATAGCTTGGACATCCAGTCCACTTCCCCTTGAGCTCAGTGCTCAGAGAATCAATTTGTCACTGTGCACAGGTATTTTTCATGTTTTTTTGGTGTTCTGCAATGCTAATCTTCAGCACAGCTATCCCAGCATTTAGCACATCTATTCTAGCCTGCCACCAGTCATCCAGGACCTCCACTCAAATCCTCACATTGCCCATCTCTTTCTTCATGCTTGACACATGGTTGGGGAGCTCTGTGGATTTGCCCAGATAATGTTCATTATTATCTGTCACATTCCCAGGGCCTTTTGACAATGTTGGCTACCACTTATTGACTGCTTGACTTTCTACCACTTCACTAGTCTTCTCAGCTGCCAGATTCTTTGTGCAGGCTATCAGCTGCCCTGCACAACCTCTCAGGTTGTTTGCCATGTTGCTCAGGACATCTATGATGTCCTATCATCCAGTTCAAGTACTGTTAGTCACATCTTAACCATCTTGCTCCACCTCGAGTGATGCACTGATCGAAAAAGGTGCACTGACTCATTTCTAGTTGATTGTGGTATTCTTTGGCATTCTCAGCCTTGTCCTCAATTCCTGTTGTCTTGACTTCAACAACTTTATCATCATCAACTTCCATTTTAACCCATCTGATTATGAATCCATAAGTGTCATGGCACACTTGCCATCACTCCAGCAGTCTATCCTGTGGGCCATGCAACCTGTCCACTACCACTGATGGCCCAGCACTTCTCATGTTTTGGCTTGTCATGTCAGTGGTCTTGTTGCTTACTCCTTGACTTGCCATTGGAGGTTTCAGGGAGCCAACAACATCTTGTTGGCCTCTTCAACTTCTCTTCTTTTGAACTTTGGGTTTTCTGGGCTGTTTCTTGACAGCTCTGCATTCTCACAGCCTGTGACCTGGCTCTCCACACTTCCAGCAGTTGCCAGTGATCTGTTTCAGCACTTGCACAGCCATGCAAGACATTTTTGCTCAATGAGAGAAAATTTCTAATTTATCCAAAATAAGTTGTCAGGTGAGTGATTACTGAGCACAGGTGGGGCTCATAACCTATAGAACACCCTAGTAAGTCACTTATATAAGCAATAGTAAGTAATAAGTAAGTATACCCATAGAACACCCTAGTAAGTCACTAAGGTAAGAGAACTACAGTACAAATCTAAGTATGATATTCACTTATGTAATGTGATGGCTGTACAACTGCCTACCATGCAATATTCCAACACTAGCCATAATACATGGCCTGGAAGATTGGTGACACCATCTACTAGAAGCACAACTCCTCATAAACATTCTTACTGATCACAAAAATCTTATATATTTCCGTACCCTGCAGAGATTATCCCAATGCCATGCCAGATGGCAAATATTCCTCCAAGACTTTGACTTGTCCTTCACCCATCTACCTGGAACACAAATGGGCCCTGCTGACACTCTATCTCACAAAGATAAGATGGACACCTCCAATGACAATGCTGAAGTCATACTACTACCAGATGAACTGTTTATCTCCTCTTTGGATCTGGCATTAACCAAGAAAATCTGCTCTTCCACAAAAAAGGATTCCTTCATGTTATAAGCCCTAAAAGATATATATTGAGACACATCCCCTCTTCCACAATCTACATTAGCTGATTGGATCTTTGATGAGAGACAACTCTATTTTAAACAGTGATTGTGCATCTCTGAAGAAGCTCAACAATCCCTTATTAAGGAACTACACTCTTCACCAATCATCAGACATATGGGACATTTTTGGACTCTTGCCAATTTGGAAAAAGAATACTGGTGGCCAGGCATGATCTTATTTGTATGACAGAAAATTTGCCCCCAAAAGAGAAGAATTTTTTGAAATTGAACAGATACTATCTCCAGTATCCTACCAGCTTCATTTACTCCCTGACATGGAAAATCCATGATGTATTCCATGCAGCTCTCCTTTCTCCATTTAAAGAAACCCAGGAACATAGAATTGGATATGTAAACCCTCCATCATAGTTAATAAGCAGAGAGGAGAAATGGGAAGTTGACAAGATCATTGCCCATAGGGAAAGAAAGGGATCCCAACAATTCCATGTCAGATGAAAAGGTTATGGATCAGGGGATGACACCTGGGAACCTGAAATCAATCTGACAAACTCTCAGGAAATGGTAAACACTTATAAAGGGTCACAAGGCCTGGAAATCTGACTGAAATGTCCTGTTACTCCTCTGCTAAGGAATACTCAATCAACTCCTCCCATGAATCCCCCAGACTATCTCCACCAGTCCTACCCACCACTCTTCCAATCTGGAATCTTCATATCAGAATTACCCCTAGTCAGAGGACATTGACTCCCTACTGTTTTCAGAAATACCCTTCTGGTATCAGTACTCAAGTGCCCCACCCTCCACTCTCTCTTGGTCAACCACCCCCTCTATGATGAGACACCCCTCTTCTTCCCCCTTATTTCAATCTTCTAATGAATCTCCTTGGCTGTCAGGCTCAACTTTGACTGAGCTCAATCCAATCCTACCTCAGCTGACTCCATGGACTATGTCATCGAACACTCCCTTGCAGAGGCAAGAATTCAGATGGCCCAACTCCTGGCCAATGTAGAGATCTTCCAACTCATCAACACCTTTCCCTGACTTGCTATGGCTTTCTATCTCTGACCTCTCCTCTAAGCCCTTACCAAAACTCAAGGAAGAAATTACCTTGCCAACTTCCCCTGGAATAAATCTATTGTATCCCCTGCAGTTGCCCCCATCATCAAGCGCTTTGATGGGGCTCACCATGCCTGGAACCCCCATCATGGGATCTTGTGGACCCATCCTTGAAGGAATTGCCATGGCCAAGAGGCAAATTAGGGAAACAGCCCTACAAATTCCCAAAAGTTTGGCTGCAACCTCCCTTTCCCAGACCTCCCCAGTTCATCCCATATCATCAGTTAGGCCAGAGCCTGTTCAAGAAGCTTGCACAAATCTGAGAGGTTGGAAGAAAGAGGGCTGACCTGAAAAGAAGCACAGTATTAAAGGAAAGGAAAAGACCAGAGAGAAAACCACATCCTCTGACCCCATTCCCATCCCCAGATCTTCTTGCCTTTCCAAATAAAACAGCCAACTTACCTGCTTCCAATGTGGAAGTACCTCTCACCTCCAACTCCATTGCCCCATCTATCAATGCCCCTTCTGTCATGTCTATAAACTGGGCCATATCCAACAAGATGGCCCTGACAATAGATATGCCACTTGCCATGGAAGAGAACATATCTTCTCTGAGTGTGCTGGACTGGAGGACAACAATGATGGAGACTCAGCTGGAGGGAATTGGGTTTGAATCAATCTTAATCTTATGAGGAGGAAATACCTCTCCAAGGCCCTGCTATGGATGATGTTTCCCTTTGACTATTTCCTAGATGATTTTGTCATCATACCAGGAATTTCTGATGATGATTTTCCCTGGTGATCTTTCATTTGTCTTTCACAGACCCTTTTCATTCAATCTTGCTCTTCTGAGATCTAGTTCCTCAATCTCCCTCCTTGTGTCACATGGGCCCTGTACACTTACCACTGTTTTGTCTCAGTTCCCCCTTTCAGTTTATGGAGTTCCACTCCCTTCATATAACTAGTTGCTAGATACTTGTGTTTCCCTAGCTAAATCTGCACAATTATATGGAGTGTTTAGTCTTCTGCCTGAGTATCAAGTCTCAAGCAGAGTGATCACTCCACTGGACATCTATAGGACCTTGTTTTGCCTCTAAGAAGACACTGGGTTGAGACCTAGATGTTGTGCATGCATAACAGAGGTTGTCAAAGTTGGGTGAGATAAGGATATCCAGGGCTCATAACCTGCTGAACCTTACAGGTTGCAGGCAAAGCATATTAGGTGTCAAGCCTGTACTACTGCTAGTTACAGCTGGACAGAGTACACACTGGATATAACAACTCATCTAACCACAGAGATAGCATATTACTCGCTTGAGATAGGAAGATGGGGTGCATGTTGCAGAGTGGTTGTATAGAGACAAGAAGTGTTATTAAAAGCAGAGTCTGAAACTCTACACTTATACTATGTATGCTACATATTATGTAAGCCTTTCTCACATACATAAAGTACATTACTCAGGCTGTAATAAGCATCACTAGTTAGTCACTTTCAATTCATACATAGGTGGCCCAAGAGAAATAAGTTTCACTTCCACTTGATGTTTTACAATTGCTTACTCATCAGTGGCTGTGCATGAAATTTCAAAAAAAAAAAAAATATCAGCACTATACCTCTTGGTGATAGCCAAAATTGAGTGTATGACCATTGTCGGACCTTTATTAAGGTCTCTCTTTCATTGCCCACCCTTCTTGTTCTTAGATCTTCTCCTGTCGCCCAACTTACCAGTGTTTACACTAAAGAGTCTTCCTATATGCCTTCTCTTGTCCTGTCACCTGACTCATTGGTGTTTACACTGAAGAGTTTTCTATATACCATCACTTCTTGTCTCATCAACCTGATTCATTGGTGTTTATACTGAAGAGCCTTCCTCTTCTCACCTCATCACCCAACTCATTGGTGTTCACACTGAGGAATCTTCCTATACACAATCCTACTCACATTAATCTCCATCCACCTACCACTGGTATATTTCATCGCTGGTGAGTGCTATCCTGAAACTTAAACAATGAATACTGATTTTAACCCTTATGCATTTTTTAGTCTGCTATACACAACACATTCATTGATTTTCAAACAGGCCAGATTTTCACATCTCCTAATGCATAGGATCCACCACCCACAATCATCCTACCACCTGCCAGTGGGGCAGACTTTGTCATGCAGCTGAAGAAGCTGCACATCTTATCTCCTGTTTTCCTGCCTTCATTATTCCAACAAAACCATATCCATTGAGTCCTCAAATAAGGGATTCATTCTATTTCCTGGTCTCTGTTCCAAGTGGCTTAAGTTCAATGCCTTCCTCACTCAAGTGTTTAAAGCTCTTTCAGTCAAGTGTCCTGCTGGTGTCGTGCTCAGGCCTGTGCCTCCTGATGCAAAATATGCAAATTCCTTCAAGATGAAGGATCATGCTCACGAAGTGGTGAGATGGGTACTCTTTGCATTTCAGCATCTTATCACACTTTGTTCATGGGCAATCTCTGCCAACAAACCTGGTTGGATCAAAGTTCTGCTCTCCAAAAGCATTTCCCCCATCATTATTGAGATGCTTTGCAAAACTCCCATGGTGAGGTTCACCCACTGGGATCAGAGAGTGGGTGCTGTAGTAGACATCACTGACAGGGCTTCCTGGCTGTACATTTAGCCTATGCTCAATGCACATGTGCCAATTTATCTTTACTGGGGCACTTATAATGCATACTGTGGCCCAAGTTTTAAATGGATGCCTGGAACCTCAGATGATGCTGAGTGGCTTAACAGATACCATCCTACCACCACATTTCTAAAGGGTGCGTTTGAAATATTCAGCAGCTCATCTACTTCCACTGTTCAACCCGCCATGCTGCAGTCCTCAGACCCTGTCCATGCCTTATCATTATCTATTAAGGGAAGTGGCCAAAGACCTGGAGAAATGTGGAGGGATTTTTCACTCAGAGATCCTTGGCAAACATAACTACCCTGGAAAATGAGTCTCCTGAAGCTAAAAGGAGGTGTGAGCAATGCATCAAGAACACTAATAATTGCTGCCCTTTGAGATGGAAGGGTGCCAATGTGTTCTCCTGGGAGGAGCAAAATGGGTTCTGAATCCACACTCCAATCAGCTATGACCACTACAGGAATATATGGATAGACTATCATGGCAAACAACTGCAATATGATATCTTTGCAGATGAGTGGGACATATGCACTGAGTTTGACACTGATGCTCAATCAGATTGCCTCAACAATGACAACAGCAATGACATGGATCCACCAATGCTTCCCAAAGCACCGTCTATTCCAGTTCATGTAGAATTACCTTCTCTAGAAATTCCCCAGTTGCTTGACACTTCCATAGATCCCCAATTGGCTCCTGATGATCAGCAAGTGTTATGCAACAGGCCTCAAGAGCCCGAGGTATCTTTCATGATTCAGATGTATGTAGCTAAATCTCCTGTGGATCACCCAATGTCTTGTGATCCCTTGCTGGTGGCCAAGGTTCCCTCTGCAAATGAACCAATGGTGTGCAACTCTCTACTAGAGTCCCAGACATCTCTGAGTGGTTAGCAGCTCTCATCCAACAATGCCCTTCTGGTTGAGCAGCCAGTGTTGCTAAACAATGTCCTTGAGACTGATGCCCCTCATGCAAATTTGTTAGAGTTATCCAATAGTCTGCCTGATCCTCAGGCTTCTGCTAGTGCTCACCCTGCATTGATTTTCATAGGTAACATTATTCCAGAATCTCATGAATCTGCCACCATGCATTTTTGAGATGTGTTGGAAATGCACTATGGATTCACCTACTCTTCATCTTCTGATGTGGCTCCCCAGATGGATGCCATCCTTGGCTCACTCGCTGTGAAGATTTGTGAGGGCAGTTCAATTAATCCCGGTACAACATCCATTTGTGCAGCAGTGTGTGCCTTCCTTGAGAAGCTGATGAGAGCACAATTCCTTGATACTACTCTCTGTGATATGCTGGATGGCAGCCTCATTGAGCAATACATCAGCAAGCACATATTCATTTGACAATGGGCAGGACATTGCATCGCAGTGGACAGTACCAAAACCTCTTGGATGTTTTACCTGGTCACTTCTAGGGCAATGACAAATCCTCCTTTTGTCCTCTTTCTTGATGATCTGTTATTGGTTCTTCATGTCATCTGTGCTCAGTTTGGCCCAGAGCTTTCCAACATTGCAGTAGAGCTTGCATGCTGAGGTATCCCTGTCAGTACTCATGTTCAACATGATGCAAGTCCAACTTCAGCATATACTGTATCCCATGATCTTGGCTTCCTATCTTTTGACTACAAGCCATACTCCTCTGATTATATTGTATATCTTCAGAGGAGGGATAACCTGGTGTGCCAGAATTATGGCAGAATGGAATCATTGGACGTCTTGCATGTAAGTCACTCAGTGATCAAGTAAACTTCCTCATTACTCCTGGGCCATTGGAGAACATTGTCTGGTTCAGTTCCTGCATTGAGATTGAGGATGGTCACTACTGGGATGATGACCTAGATTGCGAGGACAAAGAGATCATATGTGGGCTCTACAAGCTATCTACAGGTAACACTTTCTATATCCTCTCTGACATAGCATGCTAACCCACTCCTAGGCCAATGGCATTATCACAATTGGGAGCAGACTGCTAACATTTCATGGTGGCCAAAACAGTCGACATGGAAACTCTGTGATCTGAATGTGGGCTATTGATCCACAGATGATGAAATTTGGTATCAGAAACATCTACAGAGAATTCATGAATATGATGGGATGGGTGCCCCTTCTTACCATATGGCTGCAGAATGGCAGAATGCATTGAAGTACCATAAGGACACATGAAGGATATGCAACTATGCTGTGTGGGCTGCTGAGAACTGGCTTGCTGTCCATACATGATTAGCATTGTATATGTACTCTTTTCTTCTTTTTTTGACATCCTGTCCACCTGTCTACTACTTATGTACTGTGATTTCACACCGGACCTTGTATTATGTACTCTCATATGTCCACTACTCATTGTGATTGCACACCAAATTTTGTCACTTCATCCAATATGGGTTATAAATAGATTTACAAGCAAGGTGAAAGTTAAAATGTGAGTAAAATATACTCTAAGTCAAGCTCTCTTCCTTTCCTTTACCTTCACCACTTCCATGCATTGTGACAACCTTGCCCTTCCTGAAGTATACTTCAAGTGCATCTGAACAATATCCTGGACAGGCCAACATGAGGAGTAATCCTCAAAATCCAAAAATGCTTTGGATGTCTGTTGATTGAATGAATATCCAGAGCATTAGTAGCAGGGTGAGGACACTTTACCTCCTGTATCACTTATCATATCGCATCATTGCTTTGGAGAGATCTACATTTGATAGTATCAAGATGCTTTTTGATTGAGCAGTGGACAAATTTCTGACATGTGTTGTGAGTGATAGTATATGGTTATCAGGGTGCAATATACCTTGAGCCTCAAAAACATGGTGCCATTCCAGGCCGGCTGAGTTCCCAGGTTATCCCTCCCAGGTCTTCTGAGTTCCCCATCAGGCTTTGGTATTTTGTTGTCCATGGACTCCAGAGATATCAGGGATGACTCAGATGTGCCCATATCCGACACAGCATCGTCTTCATCCTCGGTGACACTCAGGGGAGAATGAGAGGCTTCAGGGACAGGATGTGGGGTAGAAGCCCTAGCAACTGCTGGTGTATGGCAGTGAGCAGGACCAGGGTGTGAGGGAGTGGAAGCAGTGAGCAAGAAAAGCAAATCTTCACAAGAGCAGTGCATGACAGTTGCTTTTGATTGTAAATCAATATGTGATGAGAGTAGAGAAACCAGCAGGGAAGGTGGACTAGACTCAACAAAGGCTGAAACAGGTGTCGATAGAGCCTGAGATGATGGCATATCTGCAAGTGATCAGCACACAGATGATTGAGGAAAGAAATGCCAGGAGTTGGCAGAGTATTGTCACAAGCAGCAACTTTCATACTAAGGGATATATGGCAATTCCTATTGTGGCCAAAACAATAGCATGGGAAATATGAAGATATGCTGTCATTGTAGTATCAATTGTATTGCCCTTGTATATTGCTGGAGAACATACTGGATAAACTGTGCTATTGTCTGCTCCCTTGCAGGTAGAATAATTGGAGAACAGTCATCTGAGAAGTGTCAGATGCACAGATAGTTCTTGGTATTTGATAGTGAGGGATTATGCAGAAGACTGTCGAGTATGACAGATTTTCTATTACTATGTAGACAGAAAGATAGATGACAACTTGAAGAGCAATGGTGATCATTGCAAGTCAATACTGGGGCAAAACCATGGCAAAGTCTGCAGGATACTATCTGTGGTATACCATGGGCAGTCAGAAGAGAAACAGCTGGATGGACCAAGATGGTACCGCAGTAAAGTCTGAAAGACACTACCCACAGTATACCATGGGCAGGGAGTAATGGTGATCATCACTAAGAGACGCTGCCTGCAGTAAACCATGGGCAACAATAAGATACTACCTGTAGTAACTTACCACATGCAATTAAGAGATACTGCCTGTGATAAACCATGAACAGTGGAAAGGGGAAGGAGACACTCCTCAGTGTTGAACACTGGGGAGCAAGGGGAATTTCATTGGGATCAATGGTGTGGGTGGTATCCCAAATTGACAATGTATTACGTAAATATGTGGATGACACCCTTGCTCTAAGTCCAAACATTGTCTCAGATCCACACTCTCTGTCATACTTCCCAGTGTTGAACACCAGGGAGTGTCTCATCTTCACTGTCAGTGGTTTACTGTGGACAGTACCCCTCATTGCCCATGGTTTACTGTGGGGCAGTATCCCTTCTTGCTATGTCTTTATTCTCTTATGATGGGCAATGATTACCATCACTTCTAGGTCTTGCTCTAAAAATCAGGAATCATCTCCTCCTCACTGTCTGTGGTTTACTGCAGGCAAAGTCCCCTTCTCACAGTGTTGCCATTTGTCATATTCCAGATTTCGACCAAGTTCCCTCCGGCCATCTCCAAGGCTGTATGGCCGCCTTCGGTGATCTAACTCCGAAGTTGAAGCATTCCATCACTAAGTCATCCCGGTCTCTCGTCTGTTCCTCCGTATCTGATCCTATACTCTTTCCCTGTACGTTATACTTACATTACCTTCTTATACTTCCTTGTTTGCTATTTAGTTAGCCTCCATTCTATACTGTTGTGCTCGGACAAGGAAGCACAGCCCTGACTGTGCGACTTGCCGGCACAGTAGCAGTTCCTTGTATTCTCCGCATGACCCTAGCCTTTCCTTCTTCGGAACTCCGACCTCCATATATAAACCCATG
>JBBPMF010000620.1:0-21192 GCA_038090175.1 Austroboletus eburneus | reverse complement strand
GCTACATCTGAAGCGCCACACTAATACTACACAACACTACCACGCCACTAGAGCGTGACTTACAAGTGTAGAGCGTGACTCACTAATGTAAATCGTGACTCACTAATGTATCCAGGAGAGCGAAATCATAAGGTTAACACTGTTTGCTGAAGAAAGTGCTCTATGGCACAAAACAAGGTGGAAATCGCTGGAATCGCAAAATGCGCACCACTCTTGAGTCTATGGGCTTTACCCAGACCTATTCGGATGCAGCAGCCTACATGTTCATGCGAGGTGAAGTCCGGATCGTTCTGCCTGTCTTTGTGGACGACATGACCTTTGCTTTGTCATCTTTGGACGCAATCAAGCTGGCTAATGCTGATTTGAACAAGCACTTCAAGCTGCACAATCTGGGGGCCACCTCTGAGATTCTCAGCATCAAAATTGATCGAGACCGCTCGAAGCGCTCCCTAACCATCTCCCAGCGCCAGTACTGCGTTGACATGCTGTCACGCTTCCATGTGGCTGATTGCAAGCCTGTCACAACTCCCATGGACCCAGGACTTTGCCTATCTCCTGAGCAATGCCCCAGGACCATAGAAGAGCACAATTTCATGCGTTCTGTGGACTTTGGAGGCGCTATTGGGTCTCTACAGTACCTGACATGCACAACTCGGCCTGATATTGCATTTGCAGTAGGTCAACTCGCATCATTCACATCTGATCCAGGTGTAGCCCATTGGAACGCCATAAAGCACCTATTCCGCTACATCCAGGGCACTCTAAATCATGGTATTACCTATTCCCCTGATCCTACAACTCCGGCACTCTTTTCCACCTACTCTGATGCGAACCATGGTGGTTGCAAGGACTCTGGGAGGTCTACCAGCGCATATGTGGTCAAAATTGGAACTGGAGTTGTATCCTGGATGTCCAAGTGCCAAACCATCGTTGCTCTATCTACTACTGAGGCAGAGTACGTCGCAGCATGCGAGGCTGGCAAGGAGATCATGTGGATGCCCAAACTCTTGCAGGAGCTTGGATTCCAGGTAATTGGAGCATCAGTGCTTCATATGGACAATCAGTCTGCTATCCAGGTTGCCAAACATCTGGAGCATCATGGAAGAATGAAGCACTTGGATTTGCGCTGGTACTGGCTGCGAGATATAGTGGACAAAGGTGTTATTTCCCCCAGTTTCATTTCTACTGGCGATATGCTGGCAGATCTGCTCACAAAAGCGCTACCTAGAGTCAAGGTTCAGCAGTTCTGTCAATTGCTCAGACTTGCACCCATTGTGGGCACTTAGATTGGTCCGCTTTCATTCCCTTTTCATTTCATTCGTCATAGCAGAGAGATGCACAATCAGGGGGGAGTGTTAACCTTATGATTTCGCTCTGCCATGCTTTACATAGTGAGTCATGCTCTACATTAGTGAGTCACGCTCTACACTTGTAAGTCACGCTCTACAGTTGTAAGTCACGCCCTAGTGGCGTGGTAGTGTTGTGTAGTATTAGTGTGGCGCTTCAGATGTAGTCTGGAGTTCACTGTCTATGTCCCTTAGTTTCTGACAGTGAGCTCCAGATATGTTAGCTAGATATTCTACTCGAATACATCAGTTTCTGACAGTGAGCTCCAGCTGTGTCAATCCAGCTGTCAATAGGCGCTTCAGATGTAGCCTGGAGGTCACTGTCTATGTGCCTTAGTTTCTGACAGTAAGCTCCAGGTGTGTTAGCTAGCTATTCTACTCGAATACATTAGTTTCTGACAGTGAGCTCCAGCTGTGTCAATCCAGCTGTCAACACAAACATGGACTCACTGTTCTGAGGCAATGTTAAGCATCAATTCTGTTAACCTTATGATTTCGCTCTCCCATGCTTTACATAGTGAGTCACGCTCTACATTAGTGAGTCACGCTTTACACTTGTAAGTCACGCTCTACACTTGTAAGTCACGCTCTAGTGGCGTGGTAGTGTTGTGTAGTATTAGTGTGGCGCTTCAGATGTAGCCCGGAGCTCACTGTCTATGTTCCTCAGTTTGTGACAGTGAGCTCCAGGTATGTTACTTAGCTATTCTACATGAATATACCAGTTTCTGACAGTGAGCTCCAGCTGTGCCAATTCAGCTGTTAACAAATTCGCGTGCAGCTTTGTCCTGCTTGACATTCCAAGCAGTCTGTTCCACTCCAGGAGTGGTAGGGCGAATCTCTTTGCAGTCAACAAGGTGCCAGAGTCTTTTGGAGTGGAGTAATGCCTTCACCTCTTCGCTCCAAGTGATGTAGTTAGAGCCATTAAGAGGCTGAATGCGATGGAAGTGGGATTGTTGTTCAGAGGACATGGTTTTGATGGTAGTAAGGAGAGATGCTGGGAAGTGAGGAGAGAGGAAAATTTTCTGGAGCAAGTGGAATTGAATGAAAAGTGTTTAAGGTGTGGGGCTCATAACCTATTAACAGCTGGATTAACACAGCTGGAGCTCACTGTCAGAAACTGAGGACATAGACAGTGAACTCCTGGTTACATCTGAAGTGTCACACTAATACTACACAACACTACCATGCCACTATGTGGCAACAGCATGACTCACTAGTCTAAAGTGTGACTCACTGATGGTAATAGTTGGAGCGCAATGACATAGTTAACACCTGGTGGCCTAGAGAAGAACATATGGGTGAAGTTAATGCTGACCACAAAGGACTTGTGTTGGGTTAAGTAGAGCACAGCCAGGAGGTTTGTTCGAAGCTGGGAAACATGTAGAACGTTGGAGAACTCAATAGCTCGACTGGGCTTTCCATCAATGACTGGGTGGAACACAACAGATCCAACACCAGTAGAGTGTCTGCAAGCTTGATTGGAAAGTGTTTGGATGCATAATTGCACAACCAGTGGTGCACCATGTGGGGTCATGTGAAATGTAGCTTCAGTGTCAGCATTCCAGTCATGGTCTGCATTGAGCTGAAGTAGGGAGAATTGGTCCGAGAGATCATTGGATCGAAGAGAGGTGTTTATAGCGCGTTTCAGGATGTCATGGGATGCGAAAGCAGTGGTAGGGACATCAGGGTGATGCTGGGGGATGGTGTAATGGGATTGGTGATGGGATGAGGCCATACTGATGCAATGTAGACCAGAAATAGTCAGGTTAAAGCAAAGAGGGATTGAGTAGAGGTGGTTTGAGTTGATAAGGCCAACCAGATGTAGCAGACAGCGAAAATAGTGCTGCTAAAGTGCGGGGCTCATAACCTGTTAACAGCTGGATTGACACAGCTGGAGCTCACTGTCATAAACTAATGTATTTGGGTAGAAATAGCTAAACATATCTGGAGCTCACTGTCAGAAACTGAGGGACATAGACAGTGAACTCTGGGCTACATCTGAAGCACCCCATAATAGTACACAACACTATCACGCCACTAGGTGTGACTCACTAGTCTAGAGCATGACTCACTAATGTACAGTGTAACTCACTATTGTAAGTAGGAGTGTGAAATCATATAGTCAACAGTAAAAAGGGTTCGGCAGGGCAGTGGGGGATATAGACAATGGGAGATAAATGGGGGAGGGGGGCGCAGCTGAATATTTATTAGCCAAGAGGAATAGATATAGTAGTGGGGATGAGGGGTTTGGGATGGGTCCAGCTAAAGCTAGGGCATGCAAAGGGTATTACGATTCACGTATACCCTACTCCTTTTCCCTTCTTACCTTAGCCCGCATAACAGACAGTGCTCCTGCCGTTCGAGTCCCGCTTGAGCCACTTTATTTCTCTCGTATTCCCTTACCTTTGCTTACCTATTTAGCGTGACTCATCCGCAGTATCCGCAGCTGTATTATCACTGCTTATCTCTGACTCATTCCCCCTTCTTCGCGATTCCATCGCTTTCTATTAGTCGAGTTATTCCTTTTATGCTCCGCTTTATTCACCCTTGGCTCGCGTATATAAACCCCTTGATATACCCTTGATGTATTCCCCAAGTTAGACCTACCCGAATCTACCTTGATCATCGATTCCTCTCGGGTCCTCCAGTTCTCACCTTACTGTTGAGTAGGCGCTCCCTTCGTACCTTCGTCACCACATAGTCATGCGGTTCCCCTCGTCCCTGAGTCGCGACATACATCGACCAGGTCAACAGCTCACGATATACTGTTGAGGCTGAGGATAGAAGATAGCCTTCTATCAAACCTTCGCCACGTTAGCTGAATAGCGACGTTAACGCCCCTCGCCCCTCGGGTCTATGCCAACGCGTAACAAAGGGAATACCCATTGTATTGTTATGAAAATGTTGAATCAGAGAAGAGAAAGGGATGGGAATTGGTGTATCATTGATTTTGATGGAGTTGTTGAATGGGGTGCTTATGGACCAGCTGGCTTCTGTGACATTGGAGGGGACTTTACTAGGGATAGGAGATGGGGCAGAGAGGGTGATGGGCATGATTGTGAGGGGTTTTGATTGGGTGAAGATAGAGGAAATTGAGTGATGTCATTTATAGTAATTGAAAAGGGAATCAGAGTTCTGTAAGTTCCATTTGGGTTCCCAGGAATTTTCTTTAGTGAAATATCTCCTCCATTGGATGAGAAAGGAGTGGGAAGACAGAGGTCCATGATGTCATATGATTTTCTCAATTTCATATACTTCCTGTCCATTGGTAAGATCAGGTGGTAAGGAAGGGTAGTTTGGCCCATGTACAGGGTTTTCATGATAGGAAGATAAAAAGGATATATGAAATCCAGGATGGATTTTCCACAATTGTGGGAGGCGCAGTTCATATGTGATGAGAGTTAGGACCTTGACAATAATAAAAGGTCCTTCGCATTTTGGAGCAAACTTGGAGTTGACAACAGAGCATTTGAGATTTCTGACTTTGAGTCAGAGTTTGGATCCCATGAGGAAAGGGGTGAAGGAGCAATGATTTCATGATGCCATGACTTGGTGCACGAGTTTATGGGCAGCTGTTAAGACCGGGTCAGACTTGGTGGATGAACTCTGAAGGAGGTCGGAGAAATTCCGGAGTTGTCTTGGTGAAAGGGGGACTAGTGGGACTTTGGCTTCAGCGACTCGGAGCGGAGCGCTGCGCCCTTGTCGGATCATTGGTGGTCCCGGATTTCAGAGGAGCAGGGAAATGACAAGAAGCAAGGGAAGACAGAGGAGTTAGATTTGTCTGGATTGTCTAAGTCATCTAGGTTGTCTAGGTCGATAACTAGCTAAAGTACAGGCAACAAGACAGGACTATATATACAGAGGTCGGAGGTAGTGTACAAAGGCAATGACAGGAAACATAAGTAAGCGGAGGAGCGGAGGAGTGTAGGAGCAGAGGAACAGAGAAGTGGAGGAGGGCTAGGATTAGGGATATGACAGTATCCCCCTCTTAGGCCTGAGCCCTCGAAGGCCACAAGCCCAAGAGTTTACCAAGCAGAGAAAAACTAAATAGTGAACAAAAATGTAAAGCAAAAAAGCGGAGCAAAATAGAGATAAATCATGGAGGAAAAACGTGGAGAAAACCCTACAGAGCAAAAACGCGGAGTAACTTACAGAGAAAAAAATGTGGAGCAAGATAACGGAGTAAAAACGCGGAGTAAAAACGCGGAGTAAGAATATAGAGTAGGAGAGTACATAAAAGCAAAGGGAAATTTGGGACAACAGAGGAGGTGGAGATGGAAAGGGCATTGCGAGCACAAGTCAGAGACAAGTGTGGTGAGCGATGGCCCTATCCCCCTCCTAAGGAGACGCCCCAGGCGTCGAGCGAGGGCATGGGAGAAGGAACGGAAGGTCAGAGGTCGGACAAAGGGGGTGAGAGATGGAGAACTGAAGCAGACCAAGTAGATTGGAGTTGGAGTCAACCAAAGGACTGGAGTCCAAAGGCTGCGAAGATCTCAAGGGGGAGCCAGCAAGACTATTAGTGGATGGACGAAGGTGCTATTCCAAACCCTGGCGCTCAACGGAGCAAAGTGGGGGACATAGGCGGTATTCCGAAACAAAAATAGGAGCTTCCAGCAAGTTTTGATGGAGAATCATCACAGAGTGATCAATGGTCACACAGAGTTCAGAGATAGGGGTATGGAAATCGGAAGAAACAGGAAATGGGAGTGCAAATCTGGAGGTTGGAAATTCTGAGAGACAGGACACACACTAAATAAATGAAGAGAAAAGCGCCAGTGGGGGTGTGAGTTCCAAAGACACATGGACAGAGGAAACTAGGTGCAATGGACTGGACAGTCGGGCACAGTGTGACCATCAAGACCACAATAGAAACATAACCGAAGGTCAAAATGCCGTTGGCGCTCTGAAGTGGAGAGTCGACCATCAGGACCAAGCATGGAGGCAAGGTCAGGTGATGGTGATGGGATATCAGCGGAGTTGGAGCAGGGAGAGTCAATATTAGAGGTGTCGGAGTCGTCATGCTCAGAGCGGAGGTCATGAGACTGTGACTCATCATCAGAGTCAGGATGATCTGAAGAGTGGGCGGAGTCGGAATCATCAGAAGGGGGGTCAGGGGTGGAGTTAGAGTCAGATTTGATGGACTTGGAGTCATGATCAGAGGAGTCAGAAAGGGATGCAGAGTTGGAGTTGGATGGTTCAGCGGAGGCGATGGATGAAAATGGGGATTGGCGAACCCAAGACATGGAGGGGTTCTGGCGCTCTCGTTCCGACCTACGTTCCCAATAACGCACATCAATGTCTTGCGCAAGGGTGCATAAGGAGGAGAGCATGGGGGGCTTGCCAATGCGGGAAATTTCATCTTTGATGCGGTCAGGAAGTCCATTGTAGAAGACGGAGCAGAGGGCTCCATCTCCGTAGCCACAGACTTGACAGACAAGACGGTTGAAGTCAACAATATATTTGTTGACACGCTGAGTATCAGACATGAGCAGAGTGCAGAGTTTGTTTTCTGCATCACTGATGGGATCATGAGGACCAAAGTTAGTCCGGAGTTCCAGAACGAACTCGGAGTAGGAATCCATCCAAAAGGGACGGAGTTCAGGGGTCTTGGAGAGCAGAAGGTCGGGTTCAAACCATTCTAAGGCCATACCTGAAAGGTATGACTGAGCAAATGTGACTTTTGATTGGTCACTCCGAAAAGCCTTAGGACAGTCCTGGAAATTCAACTCACACTGGACAAGGAATGTGTGGAGTTGCTTGGGATTGGAGCCATCAAACTGGTCCAGGGTACGGACTTTGGTTCGTGGAGCAGGAGTGCGATTAGCAGATCTGAACAACTGCTGAATGGCACGTGAAAGGAGGGTGGTAGCATCAGGAAGGGAATCTTCGGAGTCAGATGAGCCAGACTCAGAGTCATCAGAGTCATCATGAATGTGATGAGGGGGGGTCTGGCTCGGCGTGGGAAAGCGCAGACCAGACGATGCAGAGGTGCATGATCTTGTTCCTAAGGGCTGCGCCCTATGGATCGGAGTTTGCGGAGGACATGATATGGAAGTGGAGGTGAGGGGATGATGTGCAGAATGCTGTGAAGCAGGGGTGATGGGACGACGAGCAGAGAAGTTGTGAAAGCGGTCTTCAATCTGAGGTCGTTGGCGATGACTCGTGAAGATACTAAGGGATTCATAATGGGATGAGGCGGAGGGGTTCATGGTGAGGTAACCACTTGGAGAGTCTGAGGGCGGGATTTGAGAATCAGAGTGAATGGACAATTCGACAAGTGGGAGCTAGTTATACTGTTAAGACTGGGTCAGACTTGGTGGACGAACTCCGAAGGAGGTCGGAGAAATTCCGGAGTTGTCTTGGTGAAAGAGGGACTAGTGGGACTTTGGCTTCAGCGACTCAGAGCGGAGTGCTGCGCCCTTATCAGATCATTGGTGGTCCCGGATTTCAGAGGAGCAGGGAAATGACAAGAAGCAAGGGAAGACAGGGGAGTTAGATTTGTCTGGATTGTCTAAGTTATCTAGGTTGTCTAGGTCGATAACTAGCTAAAGTATAGGCAACAAGACAGGACTATATATACAGAGGTCGGAGGTAGTGTACAAAGGCAATGACGGGAAACATAAGTAAGCGAAGGAGCGGAGGAGTGTAGGAGCGGAGGAGCAGAGGAACAGAGAAGTGGAGGAGGGCTAGGATTAGGGATATGACAGCAGCAAGGGCCTCATTGTGGGCAGTGAGAAGGGATTTGAAATGATTTTTGATGGCAGGAATGTGTCACATCCCAGATTTTGACCAAGTCCCCTGTGGTCATCTCCAAGGTTATACAACTGCCTCTGATTATTTTAATCTGGAGTTGGAACATTTCATCACTAAGTCTTCTCTGATCTCTTGTCCTTTCCTTCATATCTGATTCTATGTTCATTTCCTGTATATTACACTTATGTTATGTTCTTATACTTCCTTGTTCGCTATTTAGTTAGTCTCCATTCTATACTGTTGTGTTTGGACAGAAGCATAGCTATAGCTATGTGACTTGCTGGCACAGTGGCAGTCTTTGTATTCTCCATTTCACAACCCTAGCCTTTTCTTCTTCAGAACTCCAACCTTCATATATAAACCCATATACTCTTAGCTTAGACCTTAGTTTGAATCACCTGCTTTATCTTTTTCACCATTGATCTTGTATTGGCATTCTCCTGCCTGAGTCTAGATGAATCACCTCCAACCTTCTGATTCTCTGACTTCTGTTCCTCTCATAAATCAGTAACAGTGAACTCAAACAAGGGCACATCACATAAGGTGAAGCCAAAGTCACTTTCCAAACAGTATATCTTTGGCACTTTGGAGAGTAGTACCCAAATCTCCACAGGACCAGATTTAACAGGATGTGTGAGTCAGAAATGACAAAAGGGAGGACATGGGGTTCATATCCCATTATGAAATAGAATGGAGTTTGTTCAGTGACAGAGTGGGGGCAGTGATTGTGGGTGAACTTGGCATGAGAGATGAGTTCAGACCATGTGATTGGATTGCTTCTGCAGAAGATATGGAGATAGGTCTTGACTTCCTGATTGACCTGTTCCATTTCACCATCAGTTTGGATGTGATATATAGTGGGAAGTGCAAGGAAATAGTTAAGAATGCATCCCAACTCTTTGGCAAAGGTGGAGGTGAATTGTGGGCCCTAATCTGAGATGATTCTGTTGTAGAGACTGAATTGAAGAAAGACTTTGTGGAAGAAGAGAGAGGTGACCCCTTCAGTGGTGATGGTTTTCTTTGTTGGGCACAAAATTACCCCCTTAATAAGGCCATGATTGACCACAACCAAAGAGTATCAAAGCCCAAGAATATGGAGAGATCAGTAATCAGATCATAGAAGATCTGTTGGAAGGGGCAGATACAGATGAAGCAAATGGGGATGAGTGAGGGTGCAGTGGGGTGAGTATTGGCCTTGTGTTGCTGGCAAAGGCACAACTTTCGATGTATTGGCAGATATATTGGATGAGGTCCGGTCAAACCAGCAGTCTCATGGTCATGGCAGCATTGAAGGATGGAATGACAAAGGAATTCATCAGAGGAAATATAGACATAACCCTGGAATGTAAGGATGCCATTTTTATATTGCCAATTGGAGAGGTGAGATTGAAAGGCCAGGAGAATAGTATTATCAAGGGATTGAAGGGTCTTGAGGATGAAGGAATCAGTCTCTGAGTGAGATGAGATATGCTTCTTGAGCATGGCATTAATGATGTTGATGAACAGAGATGGGGATAGGAGGTGACTCCTTTATTGTCAATATCATCAGAGAGGAGAAGGTCAGGGCAATAGGAGAGAGCATCAGAGCTGGTGAGGAGTTTACCAGAGACATAAATTGTGGTTAGATTGAAGTTGGTAAGGTCAAGGAGCCAACAAGCCTGTTAGTGATTGAGGTTCTGTGCTAACTGTAAGTAGGTCAGGTTTTTGTGGTCTGTGAAGACTTGGACTGAATGGAAGCTGCCATGGAGATAATGGCACCAGGTTTTCAGGGCTCACATGATAGCAAGGAGTTTCCAATCATAGATGTCATAGTTTCATTCTGTGGAGAAGAATGACTGGAAGAGATAAGAACAGGGATGCTAGTCACTGTTGGTATCATTTTGGAGGAGAATGGCACCAAAGATGAATTTTGAGGTGTCCATGGCAATAGCAAATGAAGCAGAGATGTTTGAGAGTTGGAAGATGGAGTGGGTGAGGAAGAGTTCTTTGAGATGCTCAAAGGACTTTTGACATTTGGGGGACCATTTCCAAGGCCTGGTTTTCTTGGTGAGGTCAATGAAGGGACAGGCAACTGAGGAGTAGTTAGGAATGAATTGACAGTAGAAATTGGCAAAGCCAAAGAAGAAGCAGACATCATGTAGTTTCTCAGAGATGGGCCAGGATGTGATCCCATCTAGCTTGACAGGGCCCATGGTGAGTTGTCCAGATTTGATGATCATTTCCAGATATTCAACTTCTTTGGAAGCAAAGTTGCATTTTTTGAGTTTGAGGTAAAGGTTAAGTTCCTTCATGTGTTGAAGGACTCATTTGGCCCATTCTTTATGGGTTTTCTCATCAGGGGAGAAGATAAGAAGGTTGTCCATATAGATGATGAGCCATTCTTCAGCAATCATATTGCAGAAGAAGTCATTCATGAATCTTTGGAAGGTGGCAGAAGAATTGGTAAGACTGAAGAACATTATGATAAGTTCAAAGAGTCCTTTATAGGTAATAAAGGCAGCTTTCCATTGATATCTATCTTTGATTCAGACATTGTTGTAGCCCCATTGGACATTGAACTTCATAAAGACCTTGGCATCACAGAGTTTGTTGATGAGGTCAGAGACTAGGGAAAGGGGGTAGGTGTCTTGAACAGTATGTTCATTGAAATACCTGTAGTCTTGGCAGAGATAAAGTCTGCCATACTTCTTTTTGATGAAGAAGAAAGGGAAGGCTTGGGGGAAGTTTGAGGAATGAATTTTGCCAAAGGCAAGGTTTTCATTGAGGAAAGCTTATGTAGCTTTTTGATCATCTGGGGAAAGAGAATATATCTTTCCTACTTTAGGAGTGAAAGATTTGTCAAGATTGATCTTATAATCATAGGGTCTGAAGGGTAGGTAGTACATGGTCCCTGGCTTCATTCGAAAAGACAGAGGTGAAGTCAGAGTATTTGGAAGGAATGGCAACTTTTGATTTGGCCTTCTCAGCAGCCATTGCCAACTCAGTAGAGTTGGTGAGTTTGGCGATAAGGGGATTGCCTTTAGAGATAAAATGGTAACTGCAATGGATGATGTGATTGATGATGTAGTTGTCATGAGTATGATGGAGGTACTAAGGTTCCATCTCATAGTCAAGGTATTCATAGAGTTGTTCATTGTAGATAGAGTCTACTTTGATATGGTGAGGGGGTTGGGGGAAGGGCTTGAACTATTGAAAGCAGGTTTTGTATTGGTTCAAGTCGACCTTATAGAGTGCATAGAATTCTTTGAACTAATCAGTAGATTCATTGATGGAGAGAGTCTGACCAAACCGATCAATGGTAGGATTTACAGCTTTCAACCAGGAGAGATTAAGGATGAGATTCTGCTGTTCACAATCCATGACATAGAAAAGGACTTTGTGGGTGAATCCTTCAATGTGAACAAAGAGTTTGGTGGTGAATCAAACTCCTCCTTTGTTCATGGATTCCTGGTTAAGGTTCATGACATTGAGGGGGAAGAGGAGTTGGGTAGAGAGTACTTGTTTTTTTTATCAAAGCCCCAGTCAATGCAGGAGATGTCAGTGCTGCTATTGATGAGAGTGTGGGTGTCAATGGTTTTCAATGTATGTGAGGGAACAATGAATTGAACAGGGATTTGCATTGAACCAGGCAAGATGGATATATTTACACATTGTATTTTATGAGAGTCTCACATCAGTCAAGATCTCTGTTCTAAAAAATCCTCCTTTGGGAGGGAGAATTGAATATGATGTACAGTGATGTAATCATCATCATCATCACAGGGTTAGAGTTTGGGAAGGTCATCATCAACCTGTTCTACTTATTTGACCAAAGTCTTATGAGATTCCTTGAAAATTTTGATACAAGCATTGGCCTGGTGGCCCTTTTGCCTGCATTATAGGCAATGTCCTTCTTTGAAGCATCACTTCTGCACTTCAGGAGTTAGCTTGGAGGGTCTAGAGGTGTTAACTGCATCGACATTCATGACATCAAAATTGTGGATTTTCTGAGACAAGGAGGAAGGTGATGGGGATCTGATACAACCAGTAGACATGAATGGCAGGGGCATGGTATTGATTAACGATGGCCTGGGCACAGTCATTTTAAACTTGGAAGTGAACAGCTTTGAAATACCAGTCATTAACCTTGGTAGGGACCATATCCATGAAGAAGATATGGTGGGTGAGGGAAGGGGAATGCCAGTGGTAAAGTAGTTGATCAAAATGTTCTGATCAGTGATGCCAGATTGGATGATGTTGTTTCTAAACTCAGTGATGTACTTGATGAGTTTGGGACTATAAAACCCATTTTTCTTTGAAATAAGATATTCCAAGTAAAGCCAGTTAGTGGCTTGGTTCTTGGTATCTTGGTGCTTGAAAGCACTCTTGAATTTGACAAGGAGGTTGAAGAACTTCCTGAATGTCTAGGCAGCAATGGTCTCCTTCAAAGGTAGAAGCCCAGATGGTGGCCAAGTTCTTTTTCATATAGAACAGATATAGCCATTTTTTTTTGTTGTTGTCATTATAAATGGATTTGTTTATGATGAGATAGGTTTGGATGGTGGATAGTCAGGACATGGCTTCAGCATAGGAGCTATCAAAGGCATCAAAGGCTTTAAGACAGAGTTCAGTGGATTTGTTTGTTAACATGGTAGTCCAGAGTGGGGGTGATTGTGGAGGTAGAGATAGGGTAAATGCTGGTTGGTGATTGACTGGGGTTAGAAATGGTGGGATAGGTACTCTGGGGATGCTATGTGCTGTGAAGAGTCTGTGAAAGAGTTCTAGGTTCTCAGGTTATTAAGGAATGATGAGGTCTTTATCAGTATCAATGGGGTTTTCTGAAAAGGGTCTATCTGAAGGGTTTCCCTTGTTGACATGAAGTCAGGATAGGGTCTAGGGTTTCTGAGGCATTGATGGGAAATGGTGGCTTATTTGATGATAGCCTTTTGCAAGGAAGATCTAAATCTTTTGTTATACTCAATGTAGTTGTAGTGTGGCCTGCAGGATTTCAAGGGCTTACTGTTGCTATACAGCAGACAAGGACAAGGGGGCCTGATGAGAGAATTTCTAGACAAGGATACTAGAGACCATCATTGAACTAAAGATGAATTGAAAAAATCCAACAAGAGTTTTCCTTGACAGAGAAACTAAGGATATTGCAGGACTAGCAATGGAACCAGGATACAAAGGAAGTGTTTACTCAACAGTAGGATGAGGACTGAGAAACCGAGGACAATCAAGATACTAGGTAGATTGCAGAAAATCTCAGATAGTGAATACATCTGAGTACCAAAGGTTTATATATGCAAGCCAAGTTGGTTAAGGATAGATCAACAAAGAAAGTGAGTTCGCAATGAAAGGTGATGGAATCACAAAAAAACTGGAATCATTATGAATGGATGTGATGGCATCAAACAATTGTTGGTAATACAACTGCAGATGAGTCATGCTGAATAAGTAAGCAGTAAAGGAAAACAATGATGAAAAGAAAGACTCAAGTGAGGCTTGAACAGTGAGGGTTAAAGTCCTTTGGTATACATAGGTAAGTATTAGGGAAAAGAAAAGAGGGAATCCAACGAATCATAACAATTCACCAGTCTTTTTCCATTGCCAACTCATCCTCCAGACATTATTCTGAGAAAACATTTTATATAGAATTGGGCCAATGCCCTTAATCTTGACCCCACTAACTGGCTGTGGCTCAAAGAGCTCAAGCTTGTTCAGTGGTTAGTTCAGAACCAATAACAGGTGCTTACTTGAGTACCAACTGAATGAGGTCAGCTATTTTCCTCCCATCAAAATCCTAATGATATCTCACTTAGTTTTCATCCTACTGTGTAATGCTCAGGGTAAGGAGTACAGCTCTGACTGTGTAATGAACCAGCATTGCACTGGTATTTTTCTACTTCCATTTCATTGACTTATATCATACTTCTTTTAGATTTTCCACCTCCATATATTATAAACTCATGTACTTTGTTCTGATACCTCAGTTCAAATATCATCTTAGATCCTGCTTTCTCCAACTTTACCATTGATCTCATCTCAGCATTCTCTCATCTGAGTGTTGATGACTTGTCTCCAATCCTTCAATCCTTTGAACCTCTAGTCTATTCTGTCTGTATATTAGCAATATTGTGTTAACTATATGATTTCACTCTCCTGCATAGATTAGTGAGTCACGCTTTACATTAGTGAGTCACGCTCTACACTTGTAAGTCACGCTCTAGTGGCGTGGTAGTGTTGTGTAGTATTAGTGTGGCACTTCAGATGTAGCCCGGAGTTCACTGTCTATGTCCTTCAGTTTCTGACAGTGAGCTCCAGGTATGTTAGCTAGCTATTCTACTCGAATACATGAGTTTCTGACAGTGAGCTCCAGCTGTGTCAATCCAGCTGTTAACATATTGTACTTGGACAAGGGCATACCACATAATATGAAGCCAACATTGCTCTGACCATCATTTAACTCCAGTGCTTTGGAGTCATATACTCAGACCCCAGCAGAACTGAACTTAATACATGGGTACTTCACAATATTTTCATTCTGCCTTCATTTTGGAACCAGGTAATCCAAATTATCAAGGACAGAATTGCCTCCATTTGTGCTTGCCACTTTAGTGACCATCATCAGTTACAAGTGCACTATCAAGGGCCAAGTTGCTTGCAATGAAAAGGTTCAGAAATTTTGGAATTGGCCTGATTGCATCACCCTTAGCACTTGTGATGTAATACATATCTTTATTCACAATTTTGCTTCTATTGCTTATCCTTTTGTAAACCTGACCTGAAAGGGCATACTCTTTGAATGGAACAATGCTCAGCACTTGGCAATGGCTTATTTGAAGGATGAGACTATAAAATCCCCCATGTTTTGACAGTGGAACTATGACTTCAATCAAGAGGTGGTTTTAGCAGTGGATACCTTGATCATCACTGTTGACTTTATCTTGTTACAGGCTAGTAAAAACTGTTGAAAGACAACATATCCTCCAAGTTCTATGAAGGAACTCCAAGTGTCTGCATGCTAGACATTGAGGACAGACTTCATGTATTGACACACCAGGAATAATCAGCCAAATAGAAGTAGGCTTAGCCTCAGATATCAGTGCAGTAGATTATCCTTACTTAGGTACTGTATAGTTAATATATTGAGATAAGACAAATATCTGTCAGCTAGACAAATACAATAGAGGCTTCCAAAAAGACATCCAAAGTATTTTCAGTGAGTACTTTGGTTGACTGCTCACTGTTCAGCACAACACTGGTGTGCTATTCTCTATCACACTGCCATACTGATGAAAGTACAGGTTTGATATCTAATACATGACACCTGAAATCCAGAAGTTCAACAAGAATGTCACTACTATTGGAGGCCTTTTTCCATACTTGAACAACAAAATCTACTATCAGTGATTCCCTTATTGATTCAGACCTCCATTCTTCTTATCCTTTATCCATTTTTGGACTTATATATACCTTTTATAGAAACTGTGCTGGCCTTGTTTAATAGATGCTCTGTTACAAGTGAGTGCTTTATCTTCTTATTACTATCTAACAATCTGAGTGAGAAGCTTCTCTGGGAATATTACTGGAGTCTATTCCCCAAAGACTTCACTTCTTCCAAGCATATGTCTATTTCTATTAATGATAAACCATGTGATTTAAACTTTTCTTTATATTTAGATTGACTCCACATGTTTGTATTGCTTTTGGACATGAATCTCTGCTCTCCTAATCTTTTCTCATTATGGAAATCTAGTTTACCCCTTTCCTTTCCAATGACATCATGAGGCCCTAGTTGACACCATGTGTTCCTAGTTATTATTTGCCATTCCTAGGTAGTCTGGGACTATATAAATACTTAACAGCTACATTGTATTCTCCAGCTTGATTTATGCAATTATATTATATGAAGTGTCTTGTTTTTCCCTGCCTGAGTCTGGAGTCTCAGCAGTGATCCCTCAAATCTCTATAGGACTTGGTGTTACTTTAAGAATACTCTGAGAGATTAGACATTATACTTAACATATTCTTTTATGAATATTTATTACATAAATTACATCATAGACCCTACTTCCTATTTAGGATACTGACATGATCTTGGTCATATGTAGACTATAAGTTTTGTATCCCTGATGAATATCATCAGCTTTCATTTAGCTCACTTTTTGTTAAATTGTTTCCTTATCATGATCATAATTCACCTTCCACTTTGCCAATCATTTACTGCTTTGCATTTTGCCAACCATTTTGAGTTCCCTTTCATTTTTCCAACCATTTACTGCTTTGACTTCACTGATTACCTTACTATCTTAACAAATACCCATACCATATGTATACTCACCACTCAACCAAAATCATCTTAACTCTGAATCTTATGCTTAGTTCTCCAATCACCATCCTTTGATCAGACCTTGCCTGGTTCTCCTCCTTTTTGTGCCTACTTGGTCAGTCAGTCTCCAACTTTGGTTGGCTTGGCCTCCCACTAGTTAATCTCCTTCAAGGTTGGTCTTTGCTCAATTGATCACCAGCTCACTTCTGCTTCTTAGCTTCCCTTAGAGTTCATTTGTGAATTGGTTTTGATACTGACTGGTAGAATACCTTCAGCTATCTTCAACTACCACCAGCTACCACCAAATGATCCCACTAATGTCCCTCTTCAGAGTAAATCTATTGCTTCCTTTACCCCCTTTTTCTGGCTGGGGCAATCAGGGAATCTCTCTTTTTGCTCTCTTAGCCAGATTATTGTCTTGTCCATGGACATTGTTATAAGTTCTAAATAAACAAGTTAAGTCTGTTAGTAAACTGAATTAGCATAGGTTTAGTCTCTGGAGACAAGATCAACTCTGTCTATTTTTTTGAACTAATGGAGGTTCTTACTCATAAGGGAACTGGTGCACTTTATCAGTGTTCTGTTTTACCAGATCAAACCAATTTCACACTGAGCAGCACTCATAATCTATTGAACATATGGATTTCAGGCATCACATATTAAATGTTAAACCCATACTTCTGTTTGTATAGCAATATGGCAGAGAGCAGCACATCAGAGTTATATCAAACAGAGGACAGTCAACCACAGTACTTACTCACTGGGGGCTTGGAAGCATCTGGAGATACTTAGGGATATTTATATGTATAGTATCTAAGAAGGATATCTATTGTATTGATATCCAGGGTTAAGTCTACTTCTATTTGGCTAACTATACCCAGATGGCAGGTTACTCTGGCATCACTATATGAAGTCTGTCCTCTATGTATGTTCAGTAATTGGACACTTGAAGTTTCTCTACAGAATACCAGACTTACTCAGAGGTAACTCCAATATATTGTCTTTCAACAGGGACTATGCCTTCTTTTGATCAAGTGCTGAATACATATACAAACAGTATACCCAGAGAAAGCCATACCCCATCTGGGAAGCCACTTTATACATCAGCCCCAAAGCTACCCCCTTTACTGTATATACAAAGGGGTGGATGAACTGTTTAGAGGCACTTATTACCCAGGCAATGACAAGGCATATAAACTCACTTGCATATTGTACAGTGACTTCATAAACTCTTGCAATAACTAATCCTAATCACACTGCAAAAGCATATGGAAATTAAGCTTAGCTTTAGTGTGGGAAAATGTAGTACTAACTCTTGGCTACAATATTGGTCCCTGAGTCATGTGATTAAAATAAGCTGGGGTAAAGATATGCTTATTCTAAAACAGCTATGTCATTGCATAAAAAGTAGAAGATTTCAATGAATTAAAGAAATAGCTAGCTTCATTCAATGCTACAAACAAAGATACACATACAAACATTACATCTTAGTTTGAAAAATTTCCCAAACATCTTTATTTCCAACTGCTATTACCATGAAATCTTTCTCTGCTACTCAAAAGCAAGATATCTTATATAGCTATGCTTGATTCTGGTCATTCTGCTTTCTTCATTGCCTCTACCACTGATGTCCATCTCTCTACCATCTCTAGACTTTGTTTTAAGGAGTGTTCCCACTTGCCAAAGTCCACTGGAGGTTTTTCATCAAAGCTTTCCCCTGCTAATGTCTGTTATGTTATTCATCTCATCTCTACTTATAAGGCTGAAAATGCTGTTCAAGTGACCAAAACCCTTTTCAATATCATCAATCAACCTCTTTACCCAAATACTACAGTATACTAGCACTTGCACAAGACTGGTATGAAAGCTGTGATAAAAAAGAAATGCCCTATTCTTTCTGCCAAGCATCACAAGAAAAGAGGAAATTTTGCCTATGCTCACAAGAATTGGACTCTAGAGAACTGGAAGAAGGTTGTTACACTTGACATGGTCAAACGTAGACCTGCAGAGATTCAACAACTTACTGTCACTATACAGCAGACAGGATAAGGGGGTCTGATGAGGGGATTCCTTGACAGGGAGGCTAAGGCTGGCATAGGACTAATGTTGAGTCAAGGGGGGTCCACTCAAGAGTCTTTCTTGGCAGAGGTTCTGGGGACCATTGAGGACTGAGGGATCAATGAGTCTAAGGATGTCACAGGACTGGTGACAGATCGAGGGTTTAGAGGAAGTATCCACTCAATAGTAGAACAGGGACTGGAAAACCTGAGAGCAACTCCAAGATACTAGGTAAATTGCAGGAGGTCAAGATAGCAAATACATCTGAATACTGAGGATTTATATACATGAGCCAAAGAGTTAAGAGTAGGCAAAGGAAAAAGATTAGTCAGCAATGAAAAGCAATGAAATTGCAAAGAAGCTGAGTCACTATGGAGTGAATGTGATGGCATCAGATAAAGGTTGGTAATACAGCTGCGGATGAGTCACACTAAATAAGTAAGTGGAAGTGAAAAGACAATGGTAAAAGAAAAGGACCCAAGCAGGGCTCAAACAGCGAGAGTCAAGGTTCTTTGGCATACATGATGAGTAAATGTAAGGAAAAGAAAAGAGGGGCCCAACAAATCATAACAAAGGTAATGTGGTCTGATGAAACTAAAATTAATTGCCTGGGGTCAGATGGACACAAATGGGTATGAAAAAAGCCAGAAGAGAGTCTCAGTAATAGGCTGGTGGAGGGAACACTTAAATTTGGAGAAGGTTCCTTGATGATGTGGGGATGTATGACTTGGGAGGAGAACATCTGTGGGGTTTTATCAAAAGAAGGCTTGTAGAATATGAATACCCCACTAATGGTATTCTGAAGTTATGGAAGAGAGTTAAGGTGAAGTGAAATAAGATACCAGCTGCAGAGTGTTAGAAATTGATTGAAAGCATGCATAGAAGGGTTCAGGCAGGGCTTAAAGCAAAAGATGACTATACCAAGTACTGATATTGCTTAATACCCATTTCTTTTTCAAAAGTGCAAAAAACTCTTGCAATGACATAGCTGTTTTAAAATAATCATATCTTTACCCCAGCTTATTTTAATCACATGACTCAGAGATCAATATTGTAGCCAAGGGTTAGTACTACATTTTCCCACACTGAAGCTAAACTTAATTTCCATGTGTTTTTGCAGTGCACAAATTAAAATTAGTTATTGCAAGGGTTTATGGAGTCACTATATGTTGCTTGGGCTCATAAGATATGGAATAAAAATATTTCCTCTTGTGAGACCATGTACTATGCTGTTGACACATGGGAGAAACCTGCCTGGGCTTAGTTCTTGCTTGCTGCCACATATGCTTCAATAGGCCCTTCAGCAGCTCCCAAGCCTAAGAAACTTTAAACCCTACAATTATTATCTCTATTGTATGTTCCTGAATACATTCCAGTCATATTCATCTATATGCACTGAGAAAGCATGGCTTTGTCAAGCAAGCCAATGATATCAACCAACTACCTTACATTCTTGTCCTAGTAAAATCTGAAATTGATTGCTTTCTGAATAATCTTGTTTTTATATGGCCCTTTTAATACAGTGTTCTCCTCAGAATCTCCAAAGATCTAGATTATAAGAGAAATTATTATGCATATATAGTAGCTACCAAAATAAATCTTGTAACAGAATTTGAAGTTTTCTAATAAATCAATGACCTGCTTGCAGTTCTGAGCTTGCATAGTAGCCTTTGTGCTGCTTCGAATCCTGTCATATTCCAGATTTTAACCAAGTCCCCTTTGGCCATTTCTGAGGCTATATGACTGCCTTCAGTGATCTTACTTCAGAGTTGAAACATTTCATCACTAAGTCTTCCCTGGTCTCTCATTCTTTCCTCCATATCCGATTCTATGCTCTTTCCTTGTATGTTACACTTATGTTATTCTTTTATACTTCCTTGTTTGCTATTTAGTTAGCCTTCATTCTATACTATTGTGCTCAGACAAGGAAGTACAGCCCCAGCTGTGCAACTTGCCAGCATAGTAGCAGTTTCTTTGTATTTTTTGCATAACTCTAGTCTTTCTTTCTTTGGAACTCTGATCTTCATATATAAACCCATGTACCTTAAGCTTAGATCTCAGTTCAAATATTGATTTAATCACCTGCTTTACTCTTCTGCCATTGATCTCATATTGGTGTTCTCTTGCCTGAGTCTAGATAATTCACCTCTAATCCTCTGATCCTCCAGCTTCTAACCTTCTTGTAAATTAGTAACAGTAAACTTGAACAAGGGTGCACCACATAAGATGAAGCCAAAGTTGCTTTTCAAACCATACACCTCTGGTGCTCTGGAGATTAGTACCCAGACCTCCATGGGACTGGATTTAACAAATTCAATCCATAGGTTGGCTTGACAAGTAAACAAATCTTTGTTTTTTCAGTTTATCAGTGAGATGCCAAGTCTGATTAGTGATCTTGAAAGTAGCAAATAGTTATGTACTTTGTTCAAGCAGTATTAGAAAATGCATACACCAACTGTGTAATTTATTGTCAAATCTAATCTAGGCATCACACTGCTTGCATGTCTTCATTCATGCTTTCTTAGCTCAAGCAACTTGAGTGAGACAATCTGAATAAGTATTCTTGGTAGTTAAGCATGAATGAAATAATTGCTATTTTGAGAAGCTGTTGAATAGTAGCTTTGCTATAACATGGCATTTTGAGATTCAAATCTTTTCAGGGTTTTGCCACTTGTTAGAACTTGAAGAATTGTTGAAGTCCTCACCACATTTAGTAAACTTGCA
>JBBPMF010000619.1:0-21206 GCA_038090175.1 Austroboletus eburneus | reverse complement strand
GTAAGCACGCTGGCTTACCTAGGTCCCATAACTAGTACATATACCGTCCGCAGTACTGAATGCTAGTCATTCAGTATTCTGCCTTTTGGTGTAACGGCTAAGCGTGCGGCGGGCTGGTCTCTTACACATGCGTCTTCGTGTGTGGGTTTATGTACGTATCAGCGTCAGGGTCTGATCTCCGCCTTTATTTCGCAACGCCATCGTGATCTCACGTCACCCGTTGCACCCCCAGGAATATGGATCTTTCCAAAACGGTTTGCGGATGTGGTGTACAGTGGGTAAAATACTTGCCATTACATAATGGCGGGGCGTATTTTGAAGACATTGCGAACAAGGTATCTCATCCTCGCTCTGCACGCGTGGAGGTGCTGAAAGAGTATTCGCAAACACTTTTGGGCGCTATATGGACCTCGAAAGACTCGGATGGTGTGTTCAATGACCATATAACGAGCTTGGTAGCGGATGCTGTTCGGTCGGATTCATCTCCTTGCATGGTGTCCCACATCACTGTTTGCCAGAATGTCTAGCACATAAATAACGCAAATAAAAGATATTTTTTCACAGAAAGCTTAGACAGATGACTCCCTCGTGGTACGGTCGAGTCTCCGCAACGCTTGCTTTGTTTCCAAGACGCCTTCCTTCATACCCACCTGCTCGCATTGCCTCAGACTCTGCTCGTACAACACACGCGCACGCGCCCGGTCCCCGTCCATCTATGCGCAAAAACATCATGGCCAGAACTGGGAAAGATGAGAAATAAATCTTACCTCCCGCAACATACCGAGGTTGAACAAGACGACACCCGACACCTGATCGCACACTTCTCGGTCTTGGTCTTGGTCGCCCCCGAACCACCCTTTGCGGAGCGGCGTCTCCTGAACGCGTTCGATCAGCCCGTGCGCATGTCTTGCCCACGTTTCCGCCTGGTGCCTAATCTCGGGCGACGGCGGACGACGCATGATCAGTTCCGACAAATTGTTCATGAGCTGGGCGGCTGGGCGGTCATCAACATTGGGATACGGTATGTAGATAGGGCGGGAAGACGTACCCCGACACCGGTCCTCGACGCGCACGCCCGTGGCGTCCACATTGGGTGGGAGGAGCAGTGAGACGGCCTGTAAATACAGCGGCATAGCGAACCTATTCGCGTTCGTGAATGTATGTGTGGTAAATGAAAAGAAACTCACTCCACGTTGCCCTTGCGCGCATACACCGCGCCAAGTGCCGACAGGGGCGCACCCAGATCGACCCGGCGCATCCACGACGGCAATACAAGATCTGCAAGCACTACAGACCTCGCCGCGTCTCCATTCCCGCCATCGTTCATCCGCGCACCTACACCCGCCAGACGCAGTACCTCTTCGACGGCCCACGTAAGCCACCGCTCCTCCTCTGCATCGTCCTCGGCGCAAAGCTCAGCCAACTTGCACGCGACGGCAACTCTACGGAGGCGCTCCGTCGCCGTGAGCGCGTGCACTGAGGAATCTGACGCGGACGCGGACACGCCTCCGTCCCATTCCCACACGCTGCGTAGTACTTCCTTGGCCCGTCGTTCGGGGGACACCTCTGCCAACACGGCTGCGATGCCCGACAGCTTCAGATATGGCTCATCGCCGAGTGCTGACGGAGGGAGCGACATGGCCGTCTGGAGTGCCCTGTTTGCACATTATCAGCACGCACTCGAGCCCACGACAAAGGATGGCGACGCACCGTTGAAGATACCGCTCGCTCAACACGTCGTCCCCCCGATTTTTGGCACTGACCCCCGCGCGCAAATCTTTCCGCACCTCGACGGGCCATTGCGTAAACGATGTGTAGACGTCGTAGCTGGTGGAGCAAAGTCGGAACACGGCCGTCGTTAGTGAGACGTGGGAGCGGGACGGGCGACGCACAGACCGAGCGCAGTCGCGCCTGCGCCTAGAGCGAGCAGCACGTTGAAGAGAGTCGAAACGCGGACGTTGCTACTGTGCTGCAGCCAGGACCGTAGGCCAGCAGAGGGCCCGCGATTTTCTGGCGGGGCAGACGCGGTGCTCGATGGACGTGTTGGATGCTTATAGGGAATATTATGAGAGCTAGTCAAGGCTGTTCGAGCATAGTGTTTTGGCGCAGTGTGTACAAACCTTGTCCTTGTCGTGGCGGACATGTAGACGGAGTTTAGCAAAGACTATCATCAACATCAGGCCAATCTGATCGATTTCATCCTCCAACGCGACCACCATCATGTCCACCCACAATTCCAACCGCACAAATTTCACTCACACTTCTGAACCATTACAATGTGCTGTTACCCACGTCTGTCTTCCTACCAACCCCCCAAGACGAGTAGCTCCACGGCAGAAAACGATATTTCTCTACTTCGTTCCGTTTGCATTGCCGCCCATGCTTATATGTCACACATTTCCGAGACATCTAAACCTGCGTGGTCTTGTATCCCAAGAATGTTGGACAACCTGCTAGTGTCACTGGAGAAGGGCCGTCCTGTATCCTTTCCATGAAAAATGCGAGATGGTGGTAGGTTCATTCTCAAGTTTTCCAGATCCGTCCTCATACTATACAGATATTCTTGCGTTCCTTATTCCACCCAATCATTCTGCGGTAATCATCACGAGACGACAGGGTGGCACACTGTTCGAGTCATTCGAGGTGGCCCCGAGTAGCGATACTACGCCCGAAATGGCGGAATCCTCATGTGCTTACCCTGCTTGTGCGATCGAGATACCCAACGAGCTTTTTGACAGTGGAGATTTCCAAGCTAAACTTGTCGATATCCTCTATGCTCTCGAATCTGATCATCATTCATTTCCGTCTAATGCACCATATATCACGTTATTTCCGAACATTTTTCAAGGTGCTGTTCGCACTGTTGACATGCCTCGTGTTGTCAAGCGTGTCCGATTCCACGTTTGTGATAGTCCAACCAAGTCTATTTGGCGACGCTCGTCTGCTTGGCTTCTCGTCAAAGTCGCTATCCAGATGTCCCTTGAACGTTCTCCCTTTGGACGCTTAGCGTACAAAACGTTCTTGCTATTTTTTATCTGTACTATCGCAACGGACAAAAACCTTGCTGTTCTCCCCTCAGACCTCCTCCACTCGATCGGCTCCAAAATCATCTGTCGTTTGAAGAAGCTAGTCTCTTCTACTCCTGACTGGCTCAATGAGATGACAAAGAAGTCATGTGCTGGCCTCCGAAAGATCCTTGACGCCAGATAGATGGAACTCGGTGCCCGGTCATCACCGTTTCGAAATCCGTCCCAAGAGGAACTCATTAGGGATACTCGACTTTCGCTCAAACACAGTGGGGATTACATTCGTAGAGCCCTTGAAAATCATCCCCGCGAACGTGTTGATAAAGCCTTCCATCCTAGCTGTCGTCGTCGTGGAACTCTGGATGATTTCCTATCTCCAGATGGAAAGTTTTTCGACGAGGCATATGAAGCCGACCCCGAGGTTACCCTCTATGACGTCGAGCAAGCTGTCGAGCACGAGCTGGATGATTGGCTTGCTGGTGTCATAGATGTGGATATGGCTTGCATGCAGGTCGAGATCTTCATGGATAAATACATGACGAAACAAGCAACGAGGAAACACCATCGTTATGGACCAGAAGCCATATCCGTCACGATTTTGACAGGTTTGGAGCTTTTCGTGGCGCTCGACAAACTTGTCCTAGGGAAGATTCCCTTTCTTTCCGATTATTCCCCCGAGATCTCACTGGCTCTCCTGGAGAAGTTGTTGCTCCGCAGTAGAGCAAATATTCACCACTTTTCGCGTGTATACCTGTACCTCTCTGCACGCCACTCTCAATCACGTCCTGGATGGTCGGTACTTTCTGAAGAATTTACAGAAAACAGCTTCGCTACCCGCTATTATGACCAGTCCGCGCTGCATCAACAACTCAGATCTCGCATCGAAAAAGACGACGACGTAAAATCCTGCAGATTGCCATTATTCAACTCTCTGTTACACGCAAAAATCATCGCTTTCGAATTACAATGCCCGCCATCTTTTCGTACTTGGAGATGTGCAGTTGTCCAGATCTTGCTCTCACTCTGTCGTGCTCCCCGCTGTAAATTCGAGAACGAAGAAGAAGAGAATCTGCTAGCACGAGATGCTGTGTTGCAGTGTCACTTTGTTGATCGTGATGGACCATCTCACGAGGTGAATGCCTATTTTTCCTGTTTCATTCCTACAGGGACCCCAGGCCAAAGTCCAACGCATCGTTACGCCGTTCGATATCCCGAGGCGTTCGTATACAAAATGCAGGTCAATGGAGAGTACCTTTCGATATGGCGAACTGGGCACTATAGAGATCGCGGTCATAATTTTCTCCTGTCGTACTGGTCCAGCTGGTGGTTTTCCAAATATATACACGATACCTCTCACACCTCCAACGATGTCCTGGCTGCTCAAACATACTGTCCAACAGATCTATCACTCGAAGAATTTGTCACGTTTGGACAATTGCGGAGTGGTGGTTCGCTCCAGTGGCTCAACATCCTGCGAGGACCTCGTAACAGAACTCTCAACCTTCGACACTGGGATTTTCATTATCTTCTCTCCCATGCCGTCTCTCAAATCGGTTCACTGAATGCAAGTACAGGGGCATCAATCTGGCATGAGGACCTTCAGGAATGCTCTTTTTGCAGTGCTCTTCTGGGTGAGCTTGAGAACACATTCGTGGAGGTTGGAGACGTGATAGATGGTATAGTCATGAATACCATTTCGTTGTTGCTTGCCCGGGTCCTTGCTTTGAGTCCGAGCGAAGATGTTTCAAAGCAAGTCATCTCTTTACTTCGTAGGGTCCGCAGGAAGACGTTTGGATGGATACAGGAATTGTCATATAGTCTGTCAAAGGCACCAACAAGTTTAGAACGGGTGTATATCTTGCTGGAGATGGCTGCTACTTGTCAAAACACATTTGATGTTGAGCCAAGTGCTCTTCGAGGAGGACTTTTTCAATCTGCAGAGGATGTTGATGCCGCAATATCCAGTGTCCTCTTCATACGTTCACTCAGCCCCAAACCAGGTATGTCTTCATCAGTCGTCATCGGCAACAATGAGCTTATGTCAGTTCTTCAGGTCATGTACAGGGATTCCCTAATGGACCATGTATGTTTAACCACCATTATTTGGCATTTTACTGATACTCAGCAAAAACCAATTACTATGCAGGTATTGACTCCAATTATTCATGCATGCTTTGTTAACGGGGAAATCACCTTTGTCTGGTTCTTGAGAGGACCCTAGGAGATATGATCCTCACTGATGTATCAAATGTTGGAATTGATTTAGTTGTTCCCAGCATTTTCCCTCAGTACAAACCAAATGCTTGTACATAGATGGGAATGGTTGCATCATCCGAACTCTCATTGGTTCACATGTCAAACCAAGGAGGACACAAACCACCTGTCTCAAACTGTTTACTTGAACCTGCTCAAAGGGGAAATTCGAGTGGATGGACTAGTGTCTGGTTGGCTGGTGAGAGTGATTTTGCACCAAAATCATGACTTTGATGTGTGTGCAAATGCATATTTGACATAAGCCATAAATTTTATCAGTGCCAACATGCTGCTAATGTTCATTAACAGCAAGGTCTCTTTGTAATACCATCTAGTCTTCCAGGGATGGATTTTACAACCCATATCATGACATCTGAGAAAAAGGTATGTGTAACAGTTCTATGTGATGCTGCTATGATATCCAAGATTGTGCAGGTGCATCTTATAGTGCAAAGTGACGACCTGGTAATTCGAGTGCAAAATAACCAACTGAAAGACATCCTTGAATTGATCTCATTGAAGAACATGGAGGAGGACCTTCTGGTTGCACTTGTTCGTGGACATACCCACTGGCTGAATCTATTCACAAAAATCATTGAGATACACCCTCTTGAGTGCCTCTGGGAAGAATCTCCAGGGAACTGGAGAATTGACTGCAGAGAGTCACCTGGTCAATATTGCACCTACAAAGGTTGCAAGACCCTTGTGGGTATTGGAAGTCCAGCCTGGGAAATGGTTTCTACATCTTTTGAGTCTTTTGGAACTTTCATGGGGATCTCAAATTATCTCCTAGTCACTGCTTATCCCCATACTAAAGTTATCCATCATGTTAACTCATGATGGACTGTCATTTTATGCCAACATGAAAGGAGAACTTGAATCATGTGACTTCAAAGATATTGAGGCAAAAATCCCATCTTTCGAAAGAACTTCATCCCACTGGCAGATTGGTCCTTCTCCCAAGTGGACCTCCCAAACCAGATAGTAATCATCAATTTTGGCTTGTATGGAAGGTTGCTCTTTTTGCAGATGTCCAAACACCATATTATTCCTATAATGTGGACATGAAACTAGGCTGCTTGGTAGGTGATAGAAGTGTGTCAAGCTGTTAAGTACAGGTCCGTTGGGGACTGGGCAGCAAACTCCGAAGCACTGGAGTTGGTCAGAGGGGGTAGGGACTTCGGCTTCACCTTATGTGGTGCGCCCTTGTCCAGTTCCGTTGTCCCTGATTTATGAGGGGAGCAGAGCGGAGGTACGGAGTGACCAGAGGTCAGAGGAGAGTCATCAAGACTCAAGCAAGAGAACTCGTTGACGAGCTCAATGATGGAGGAGAGAGCAGAGGATGGAACTAAGTTGATATTCGAACTGAGGGGCTAAGACATATTACAGCAGGTTTATATACGGAGGTCAAAGTCCAAATGTAGTAAAGTCAGGGTCAGAGCAATGGAGGAAACAGAGTACTGCTGCTGTGCCGGTCAGTTGCACAGCTGGAGCTGTGCGCCTTACCCTGAGCACCACAGTGATGGAATGGAGACTAACTACAAAGAGAACAAAGGGAAACATAACATAACGTACATGAGCACAAGAAGTAAAGCGGACATGGAGTAGTGGAGGACATAGAAGCAGAATAGCAGAGATGATATACATGGAGGAGCGGAGGGGACTTAGCGAGAATTTGGGATATGACACAAGCACTGGGTACCTTGCTCATCTGCATGCCATGACCAGCTGCTACTGGCCCAATCTGTTCATAGGTAAAACAGGTATTGAGGCAGCATGGTCTCTCTTTCATTCGAGTACATGTATATCAATCATGAAATCCAAGGCTCTTTGGTTCTGCAGCAGTACACAGACTCCTTCCTACTTCAGGGATCCCCAAATCAAATCTGCACTCAATAACATCAAGCAAGAGTACTACTGGGACCACAGAGAAAATTCAGAGAGATCATGACATTTGAACTCTAGGTCTTCTGATCACCACAATCATTGTGGGAGCATGATATCTACTGGGCATGCCCGAAGCATTTTTTTCTTACAGCATACTGCTGGTGATATTGGTTATCCATGACAAGGCATGACTCTCTGCCATCTTTTTACCAATTGAATAGCCCCACAGATGCTGCCCAGCATCACTTTATGTTACAAGTGTCCACAGTTCCGAAGGTTCCGGAACTGATTCCCATGATTCCGAAGGTTCCAGAACTCCGGAACCATTGGAACTCTCCACCACTTTACCGGAATGGACACCGGAAGATGGACTACCCCCGGAATGCTACTGGACTCTATTTCCCAAAGACTACACTCCATATGGACATATGGAGATTCCTATTCTTGACTCGCCCTGTTTGTCTCTTCTTCCCCTTTTGTAACTCTTACCATGTGCTGTTAGAACTGTTTTCGTCACGGACCTCCGCTCCTCCTTTCGCCTCTCCTTTTTGGTGACTGTGTCATCCCATTTCTATCCCTGACTTCATGAGGCCGTTGTAGCACACCATGTGTTCCAACCATCATTCTTCCGTTCCGAGATGGTTCCGAATTGTATAAGTAGCCCATAGTTGTCATGTACATTCCCCAGCTAGATCTGCGCAATTATATGCAGTGTTTAGTCTCATTCCTGCCTGAGTCTGGAGCCTCAGCAGAGAACCCCATTGGAATTCTATAGGACGTTGTGTCACCTTTGAGGACACACTGAGACTGGACGTTGCGCACGCATAACAATTTGTTGAGGTTGATTTCATGATCGTACGGCTGGGATGGAGGTATGTGTTCTGTCGCTTCTTTCAAGAAGACGGACGCGAATTCGGCATATTCAGGGGGAAGGGTGACCTTGGGTTTGGCTTTCTCAGCAGCCATGGCGAGTTCGGTAGAGTTCGTAAGTTTGGTGATAAGGGGGTTGCCTTTTGGGATGAAATGGTAACCGCAACGGGTGATCCTGTTGATCGTATAGTTGTCGCGGGCTCATTGGAGATATTGGGGTTCTGTCTTGTAGTTGAGATATTCATAAAGTCGTCCGTCATAGATGGAGTCTACTTGGACATGGCAAGGGGGTCTGGGGGAAGGTTTGTATTGTTGGAATCGGGCTTTGTACCGATTGAGGTCAGCTTTGTGCAGCGAGTGGAGTTCCTTGGATTGGTCTGTGGATTCATCGATGAAGAGGGTTTGCCCGAACCAGTCAATGGCGGGGTTGACGGCTTTCAACCAAGGGAGTCCAAGGATGAGATTTTGTTGTCTGCAGTCCATGATGTAGAAGAGGACTTTGTGGGTGAGTCCTTCGATGTGGATGAAGAGCTCGGTAGTGAAATGAACCCCTCCTTTGTCTGTGGGTCCTTGGTTGAGGTTGGTGACGTTGAGGGGGGAGGGGAGTCGGGTGGTGGGGAGTTGGTTTTTGTGAATGAAGCCCCAGTCTATGCAAGAGATATCTGTGCTGCTGTCGATGAGGGCATGAGTGTCGATGGCTTTCAATGTGTGGGAGGGGACAATGACTTCAATGGGGATTTGCATTGTTCTGGGCATCATAGATACTTTTACATGTTGTATTCTAGGAGAGTCTCGCGTCAAGGGAGGTCTCCGATCTAAAAATCCTCTTCGGGGAGAGAGAATTGGATGTGACGGACTGTGAGGTCATCATCATCATCGCAGGATTGGAGTCTGGGGAGGTCATCGTCGATCTGTTTGACTCGCTTGACTGAAGTCTTGTGAGGTTCCTTGGGGTATTTGATACAAGCATCAGCTCTGTGGCCTTTCTGCCTGCATCGAAGACAGCGTCCTTTTTTAAAGCATCGCTCCCGCTCTTTGGGAGTTAGCTTGGGAGGTCGTGGGGTGGAGACGGCGTCGACATCCATGGCATCAGGGTCACGAGTCTTGGACGTGGTGGGGGTGGGGGTGTGGTAGGGGCAATAGGAGTGGGTGGCAGGGGCACGGTGTTGGTTGACAATGTTCTGGGCATGGTCATTCTGGACTTGAAAGTGAACAGCCTTGGAATACCATTCGTCGACTTTGGTGGGGACTGTGCCCATAGAGAAGATACAGTGGAAAAGGGATGGGGGAATGGCAGCAGTGAAGTAGTCGATCAGAACATTCTGATCGATAATGCCTGATAAGGCGACATTGTTGCAGAATTTGGCGATGAACTTGGTGAGTTCAGGACCGTAGGATCTGGTTCTTTTGGGGACGAGGCATTCTGAGTGAAGCCAGTTGATGGCTTGGTTCTTTGTGTCCTGGTGCTCAAAGGCAGCCTTGAACTTGCTAATGAAATTGGTGAATTTTCCAAACATCTGATTGGCGATGGCATCTCGGCGGAAGGTAGCAGCCCAGGTGGTGGCTGAGTCCTTCTTCATATAGGAGAGGGCATAGGCAATCTTCTTGTCGTCATCGTTGTAGATGGCCTTGTTAACAAGAAGGTAAGTTTGGATTGAGGAGAGCCAGGGTATGGCTTCAGCATAAGAGCCGTCAAAGGCGTTGGAGGCTCCAAGGTGGAGTTTGGTGGGTTTGGTGGTTGAGGTCATGGTTGTCTGGGAAGAGTGGGGTGGGGGCAAGGAAAATGTTGGTTGGCAATGGACTGGGGTTGGGGATGGGGGAGTGGGAACTCTGGGGATGCTAAGCACCGCAGAGAGTCGATGGGCAAGTTCTAAGTCCTCAGGTTGTTGAGGGATGATGATATCTTCGTCGGTGTTGATGGGTTCAGTGGGGGGTTCATCTGAGTCGGATGAGTTGATGGGGTCCCTTTACGATGCTGGGTCAGGATAGGGTCTAGGGTTTCTGGAGCATTGGTACGAAATGGTGGCTTATTCAGAGATAGCCTTTTTCTGAGGGAGATCCTAGACCTTTTGTTATGCTCAACATAGTCGAAGTGTGGCCTACAAAAGGGGTCGAGGGCTTACTGTCGCTGTACAGCTGACAGGAGTCAAAGAATCTAACAAGGGGCGTCCTTGGTGGAGATTCTGAGGACCGTCAGGAGGACGGGATCGAGGGAAGTCTGAGGACCATCGAGGAGATGGGATCGAAGGGGTTCTTGGGGATCGTTGAGGAGACGAAATCAAGGGAGCTGACAAGGGTCTTCCTTGACAGAGGTTCTGGGGACACCATAAGACTAACAGTGGGTCAAGGGGTTTCGAGGAAGCGTCCACTCAACAGTAGGACAAGGACTGGGGGACCGAAGACAATCTGAGGCACAAGGTAGATTGCAGGAGGTCTAGGATGAGGATCTACAACGGTGTGCCAAAGGTTTATATATACAGGCAAAATGGTTTAAGGGTAGGTCATGGAAGAAGGTGAGTCAGCAATAGAAAGCGATGGAATCGCAAAGAAGGCTGAGTCACTATGGAATGATGCGACGGCATCAGAAAAGTATCCGTAATACAACTGTGGATGAGTCACGCTAAATAAGTAAGTGGTAATCGAAGAAAAGGTCGAGAAAAGGAAGAGCCCAAATGGGGCTCGAACAGTGGGGCCTAAGGCCTTTAGTATACAGGGATAGGTGAGTGTCAAGGAAAAAGGGTAAGGGACCAACGAATCATAACAGGATGTGCACATAGGCAGTAGATCCCCACACATGCAAGTGGGAAACATCAGGTTTGCTCCCATTCCACTGTTCATAAGACATCAAGTTGTCCAGAGCAGCTGTAGGAAACCTGTTCCACACATGGACTAGTGCAGCAAGTGCTTCACCCCAGAAAGCCATAGCTAGGCCTGACTTCTTCAACATAGCTGTTATGCGCTCAGAGATGACTCAATTGGTGCATTCTACATCTCCATTTTGCTGTGGGCATGCTCGAACAGTGTGCTGGCACTCTATACCACATGATTTGGTAAATTTGAGCATGGCATTGCTCATGTACTCCCCTCCCTTGTCATTTCACAGAGTTTTGATCCATCTTTCAGTTTGATTCTCAGCAAATGCTTTAAACTGCCTCAAAGTGTTGAAAATGTCGGATTTAGCCTTAATTGGAAGGACAAAGTGAAACTGGCTGAAATCATGAATGAAAGTGACCCAATAGCGATACCCAAAGAATGTTGGATAGGGAACAGCATGTACATCGGAGTGGACAAGTTCCAGAGATTGACTAGCACAAGATGTTGAAGAGGGGAATGGATTGGCATGCATTTTGCCTGCTAAGCATGGCTCACAGATCGGATCAGGCATAGACTTCATGTCTAACTTCATTTCAGTGACCAGATTGTGCTCAAAGAGTGCTCTGATGTCTGCAGAGTTGTAATGGGTGAATCTGTGATGCCAGAGTGACAAATCAAGTGGGAGAGTGGTAGCTGGGTGAGCATACTCAGTGACTTCCTCAGTATATCTGTCGAGGAATGCAGCATTGTGGTTATTGATGGTGGTGACGAAAAGAGGTGGTCCTGATGGCCTAGAAAAGGACATGTGGGTCAAATTGATGCTGACTAGGAAGGACTTGTGTTGAGTTAAGTATAGAACCACCAGGAGGTTGGTCCGAAGGTGGGGAACATGGAGGACTTTGGAGAACTCTACAGCACAACTGGGCTTTCCATCAATGACTGGGTGGAAGACAACTGATTCAACACCAGCAGAGTAGACCACAGTATTGTCTGCAAGCTTGATTGGAACACGTTTGGGCACATAATTGTGCAACCAGTGGCAATGTGGCATCATGTGGGATGTAGCTCCAGTATCAGCATTCCAGTCATGGTCTGCATTGAGCTGGAGTGGGGAGAATGGATCTGAGGGATCACTGGATTGAAGAGAAGCATTCCCAGCATATTCCAGGCTGTCTTGGGATGTGAAAGCAGTGGTAGAGACATCAGGACAATGTTGAGGGATGATGTAATGGGATTGGTAATGGGATGAGGCCATTCTGATGCAATGTAGACCACAGATAGTCAAAATAAAGCAAGTAGGCACTAAGTAAAGGTGGTTCAAGTTGATAAGTCTGACCAGAGGTAGTGGATAGTGAAAATAGTGCTTCTAAAGTGTGGGGCTCATAACCTGTTAACAGCTGAATTGACACAGCTGGAGCTCACTGTCAGAAACTGAGGGACATAGACAGTGAACTCTGGGCTACATCTGAAGCACCACACTAATACTACACAACACTACCATGCCACTAGGCATGACTCACTAGTGTAGAGCATGACTCACTAATGTAAGTAAGAGAGCGAAATCATAGAGTTAACAATAACTGGGGTGACCAGTAGTTTCATTGTCATGGCAGCACTGGAGAATGGAGTGCTGGAGAAATTCATCGGGAGGAATGTAGATGTGTCCTTGGAAAGTAAGGATGCCATCTTTGTACTGTCAATCAGAGAGTCGAGAGTGAAAGGTGGGGGAAATGGTTCCATCAAGGAATTGAAGGGCCTTGAGGATGAAGGGATCTGTCTTGGAATGAGATGAGATGTGCTCCTGGAGCATGGCATCAATGACATTAACAAACAAGGATGGGGGAAGGAGAGTGACTTCTTCATTGTCAGTGTCATTTGAGGGGATGAGATCAGGGTGGTGGAAGAGGGCATTGGGATCAGCAAGGAGTTTTCCAGGGACATGGATCATGGTCAGATCAAAATCTGCAAGGTCAAGGAGTCAATAAGCTTGGTGGTGGTTGAGATTCTGTGCTGACCAGAAGTAGGTCAGGTTCTTGTAATCCATAAAGACTTGGACTGGATAAGAGCTGCCATGGAGATAATGGTGCCAGGATTTCAGGGCTTGCATGATAGCAAGGAGTTCCTGATCATAGATGTTGTAGTTTCATTCTGCTGGTGAGAATGACTGGGAGAGATAGGAACAAGGATGCCAATCCCCATTGGTATCTGTCTGGAGAAGGATTGCACCAGAGGCAAACTTGGAGGCATCCATTGCAATAGCAAATGGAGCAGAGAGGTTGGGGAGTTGGAGGACTGGGTGGGTGAGGAAGAGTTCTTTGAGGCATTCAAAGAACTTCTGACATTTGGGGGACCAGGCCCAGGAGTTGGTTTTCTTGGTGAGGTCAATGAGGGGGTGGGTGATGGAGAAGTAGTCTGGGATGAAGCAATGATAGAAGTTGGCAAAGCCAAGAAAGGATTGGACATCACACAGTTTTTCAGGGGTGGGCCAGGATTCAATCCCATCAAGTTTGATGGGGTCCATGGCAAGTTGACCAGGTTTGATGATCATTCCTAGAAATTCAACTTCTTTTGAGGTGAAGTTGCATTTCTCAAGTTTGAGATGAAGGTCAAGTTCCTTCATGTGTTGGAGGACATGCTTAGTTTGTTCAGCATGGATTTTCTTATCAGGGAAGAAGATGAGAAGATCATCCATGTAGATGACAAGCCAGCCTTTGGTGATCATGTCATGGAAGGAGTCATTCATGAACCTTTGGAAGGTGGCAGGGGAGTTGGTGAGATCAAAGAACATTACGGTTGGTTCAAAGAGTCCTTTATGGGTAATAAAGGCGGCTTTCCATTGATGTTTTTCTTTGATTCAGACATTGTTGTAGCCCCATCAAACATCAAATTTCATGAAGACCTTGGCATTATGGAGTTTGTTGAAGAGGTTGGAGACTAGGGGGAGGGAGTAGGCATCATGAACAGTATGCTCATTGAGATACCTGTAGTCCTGGCATGGATGGAGTCTGCCATCCTTTTTTTTGACAAAGAAGAATGGGGAGGCTTGGGGGGAGTTTGAGGGACATATCTTGCCTGAAGCAAGATTCTTGTCAAGGAAGGCTTTCATAGCCTTATGCTCATCTGAAGAGAGAGGGTAGATCTTTCTGACCTTGGGCATGAAAGATTCATCAAGATTGATCTCATGGTCATAGGGGCAAGAGGGGATATGTGGTCCATGGCTTCTTTTGAGAAGGCAGAAATAAAGTCAGAATATTCAGGGGGAAGGGTAACCTTGAGTTTGGCTTTCTCAGCAGCCATGGCCAACTCCATAGAGTTTGTGAGTTTGGCAATGAGGGGATTGTCCTTGGGGATGAAATTATAACCATATCAGATGATGTGATTGATGGTGTAGTTGTCACGAGCACAGTGGAGGTATTGTGATTCTGTTTCATAGTCAAGGTATTCATAGAGACATCCATCATAGATAAAGTCTACTTGAATGTGGCAAGAGGTTTGAGGGGAGGGTTTGAACTGCTGGAAACGGGTTTTGTATTGGTTCAAGTCCACTTTGTGGAGTGAGTAGAGCTCCTTGGATTGGTTGGTAGATTCATGGATTGAAAGAGTCTGACCAAACCAGTTGATGGTGGGATTGACAGCTTTTAACCAGGGGAGGCCAAGGATGAGGTTTCAACCAGGTAAGTCCTTTGATGTGAACAAAGAGTTTGGTGGTGAAGCAAACTCCTCCTTTGTGTGTGGGTCCCTGGTTGAGGTTGGTGATATTGAGGAAGGAGGGAAGTCAGGTGGTGGGGAGCTTGTTTTTGTGAACAAAGCCTCAATCAATGCAAGAGATATTGGCACTACTATCAATGAGGGCATAAGTGTCAACGGTTTTTAACATGTGCAAGGGAACAATGACTTGGACAGGAATTTGCATTGAACCAGACAGGGTAGATACATTTACATGTTGTATTTTAGGAGAATTCCGTGTCAGTTGAGGTATCTGTTCTAAAAATCCTTCTTGAGGGAAAGGGTGAATTGGATGTGATGGACAGTGAGGTCATCATTATCATTATCATTGCAGGTCTGGAGTTTTGGGAGGTCATCATCGACCTGTTCAACTCATTTGACCAAAGTCTTACAAGGTTCCTTGGGGTATTTGCCACAAGCATCAACTTGGTGGCCTTTCTGCCTGCAGTGTAGGCTATGCCCTTCTTTGAAGCATTGCTTCCACTCTTCAGGAGTTAGCTTGGGGGGTCTGGGAATATTGACCACATTGACATCCATGACATGGTTTTCTGGGAGGATGAGGAGGTGGAAAGGGTCTGGTAGGATCAGTATGCAGGAGTGGAATGGGTGAGTGTTGGTTGATGATGATCTGGGCATGGTCATTCTGGACTTGGAAGTAAATGGCCTTTGAATACCACTCATTGACTTTGGTGAGGACTGTATCCATGGAGAGGATGTGGCAGAAGAGGGGAGGGGGAATGCCAGTGGTGAAGTAGTTGATCAGGATGTTCTGATCAGTGATGCTGGAGAGGGTGACATTGTTTCTAAACTCGGCGATATGCTGAGAGAGTTCAGGACCATAAGATCCATTTTTCTTGAGGATGAGGTGTTCTGAATAAAGCCAGTTGATGGCTTGATTCTTGGTGTCTTGGTGCTCGAAGGCACCCTTGAATTTGATGAGAAAGTCATCAAATTTCCCGAAGGACTGAGCAGTAATGGCCTCCTTTCAGAAGGTAGAGGTCCAGATAGTGGCCAAGTCCTTTTTCATATAAGACAGGGCATAGGTGATTTTCTTGTTGTCATCATCGTAAACAGCTTTGCTTATGATGAGGTACATTTGGACAGTGGATAGCCAGGACATGGCATTGGCATAAGAGCCGTCAAAGGCATCAGGGGCTTCAAGGCAGAGTTCAGTGGGTTAGGTCATCATGGTGACTTGGACTGGGGGTGGAAATAGGGTAAATGCTGGTTGGCGATTGACTGGGGTTGGCGATGGTGGGGTGGGTACTTTGGGGATACTAAGCACCACAGAGAGTTGATGGGCAAGTTCTAGGTCCTCAGATTATTGAGGGATGATGAGGTCTTTGTCAGTGTCAATGGGATTCTCCAAGGAAAGTTCATCAGTGTTCGACAAGTCAAGGGTTTCTGGGGTGTTGGTGGGCAATGGTGAAGGCTTATACAATAGTAGCCGATCAAGGAAGATCTTAGACCTTTTGTTACACTTGACGTGGTCAAGCATAGGCCTGCAGTGGTTCAAGGGCTTATGTACTGTCACTATACAGCTGACAGAACAAGGAGGCCTGATGAAGGGGTTCCTTGACAGGGAGGCTAAGGCCAGTGTAGAACTAATGTCAGGTCAAAGAGGTCCGCTCAAGGGTTTTTCTTGGCAGAGATTCTGGGGACTATTGAGAACCAAGGGATCAATGGGTCAAAGAATGTTGCAAGACTAGTGACGGATTGAGGGTTCAAAGGGAGCATCCACTCAACAGTAGGACAAGAACTGGGGGATCTGAGAGCAACTTCAAGATACTAGGTAAATTGCAGAAGGTCTAAAATAAGGAATATACCTGAGTACCAAGGGTTTATATACACAAGCCAAAGAGTTAAGGGTAGGCAAAGAAAGAAGGTGAGTCAGCAATAGAAAGTGATGGAATCATGAAAAAGCTGAGTCACTATGGAGTGGATGTGATGGCATCAGATAAAGATTGATAATACAGCTGTGGATGAATCATGCTAGATAAGTAAGCAGTAATGATAAAAGAAAAGGACCCAAGTGGGGCTCAAATGGTGAGGGTCAAAGTTCTTTGGTGTACACAATAAGTAATCATAGGGAAAAGAAAAGAGGGGCCCAATGAATCGTAACAATAACCTTGCAACAATTTATCAAATCACAAAACAAGTAATTCATCATTATTTGGAATGTGGCTAGTGAATTACACAGCCCAAAAAACATAACAAGAGGCTTGAAGAGTCCTCTATTTGTCCTGAAAGTGGCTTTCCATTTGTTGCCTTCTTTCATTCAGATATTGTTATATCCCCATCATATATCCAATTTGGTAAAGAAGGTTGCTTCTTTTAGTTGATCTACCAACTCAGAGATTAACAGAAGGGGATATTGGTTCTTGATCATGATTGCATTCAGTTTCTGATAATCCTGAATGGGTCTTAATTTTCCATCCTTCTTTTTAATGAAAAAGAATGCAGATGCAAACAGAGATTTCGATGGTCTGATCCATTCCAATGCCAAATTTTCTTCTAGGAATGCATCAAGTTCCTTTTGTTCTACTGGAGACAAATTTGTTTTACAGTTTATAGTATGATTGCCTGGTAGTATTTCCATAGCATGATTTCATGGCCTTGATGGCAGCAACTCATCAAAGTTTTTCTTGTTGAATACATCTCTGTATTCATGGCACTTAGCTGGTATGACTTCTTTGAAGGTTTGAGTTTGTTTTGCTGCATTGGCTGCTGCAGCTACTTCGGTAGATACATTTTGTATATATTTGTTGACATCTAACTCAAAAAGTCTTTCTCCTTCATGATATTGCATCACATATTCCAGATGTACGGGTTCGTCCTTCTTATCATCATCTGTTGTTTGTAATTTCAGGATGTGATCTTTACATTGGAATTCAACTGAACTTGTTTGTCAATTTATTATTGGGTTGTGGATTTTCAACCAGTCATGACCTAGAAATATATCATGCATGTGTAATGTAGTTACTGCCCTCACAATTTGTTCCTGGTGGTTGTTTATTTGCATCTCAACCAAGATGTATTCTTTGATGTAATCTCCTTTGTTAGGCATTCCATCAGCATTATAGACTGGTAATGGTCTTGGTAGTGGGAATATAGAAATTTTGTGTTTTTCTACAAATTTAGAGTCTACAGATGATTCTGTGCACCCTGAATCTATTAGTGCATGAGCTTTTATTATCTTTTGCTTGTTTATCATGATTTGCACTTCTAGATCTGTTGAGTTTTCAGATCATCTTTTCTTTTCCACATATCGGGTTTTTTTTTTGCAATTTCTGTAATGACATGTGTGCTTGTTTGTTGGTCATTTCTTTTAACTGTTGAACAAGTTCCTTGTCTACCTCACACTGTCGACTCTCATGAACAAATGTTCAGAGATGGTTGAGAGATCTTGGTAATTCTTTTTCATCCATGGTTTTCTTTATCCATTCAATGGACCATGGGTCAATCATATTCATCCAAGATTGTCTTTGTTTCTTGGATGATTTGTCTTTTACAAGTTTTTTACATTCTCATTATTTAGTTCTGTCAATCCAAATTCTTGATCTCCTCTCAGAGTTTGAGTTAGATTGACAACTTCTTTGATTGGTTGCATGTCTATCTTTTCCAAGATTATTTGTGCACACCAATCTCCCTTATTTATAGTTACTGCCTCTTTTCCATGATTAAAAAGCAGAACTTTGATGCTTCCTCTATAGTCAGCATCAATAACACCAGCACCAACAGTTATTCCATTCTTGATGGCTAAACCACTTCAAGGAGTAATTCTTCCATAGCATCCTTCTGGAATTTCTACCATGATACCAGTATCTATGCAGCTTCTCTCCCCTGCTGGGATTTCCTTGGTTTCATTGCTGTACAGATCATGTCCAGTTGCTAATTTAGATCCTTTGAGTGGGATCTTGGCTTTCTTGTTTATCCATTTTACTAAGAACTTAATGGATTTCATTTTCTTTGTTTCTGACATGGAATTAAGTACTTGTGAATCACAAGCCATACCAGTTATGGACACCTTGTTAGTCATTTCATTTGCAATCTCATCAGTTTTCAGTTCTGCAAATCTGTTGCTTATTTTCATATCACTAAATATAGAACTACTATTGTTCGATATGATAGGAGAAATAGACAATTGTGTATCTACTCTCCAGGGCCAAAACCCTTTTCCCATAGGAATCTAACCATTTCTTCTCCTTGCTCTTTGGAGAAGCTGGCCACCATTTCTCTCATTCTTTCACCCCTCAGCCAAAAGGGATGTTTTGGGCAAGGCCATGATGAATCTTCACCACACTTGCAACAAATTCCTTTTTGATGTGCTTGATCCAATTCCATACATGCTCCTTGATCAGGGAAGATGCCAGCTTGGTTTGAGTGGGAGTGAGCAGCTGCTGAAGTGGCGGCAGCAGCAATAGTGGTTTGACTGCTTGATGCAGTCATGCCCTGTCTTGGTAACGCAGTCTTCTTGTCATGAAAGGACTGCCTTGGGGCAAATGAGACAATTCCTTGTTGTTTTTGCCTTGTGGCAATTTCCGTTAAAATTTGATCTGCCTGGATCAAAGCTTTCTTCCATCTCTTGTAAAAGTGGGTATAGTCCAACAGTTGGGACTGTGACATTTCCACTTGGGTCACCACCTTGTTGTGGATACCCCATTAAGCAATTCCAACAAGCTGGCACCCATTCCTTGTGAGATCAAACTCAGCTTCTATCACCAGTTGCTTGAGACAGGTGAAGAAGTATTTGACTGATTCAGTCAATCCTTGTCGAAGTGTTCTCAGCTTCTCTTCTGCAATAACCACAATAGCAGCTGGTTGGAAATTGTGATGGAACTCCTTGAAGTATGCATCTGTGATCACAAATTCCCAACCAAGCATTGTTCTTTGTATATACAGGGTCATGAAATGCCCTGCAGTATTGTCTCCTCTAAGGAAGGAGTTTGCCAGCATGATTTGCTGCCTCTGGCTAGGCTCAGGCATGAATCTGCTTAGGTACACAAACATGGTGCCTCCCATGCTTGGTATGATTCCTTTCTGCCATCATAAAACTCAGGCTTGGGAAACATACTTTTGCTGATATTTCTGGCCTTGGCATTAGCCTTTGGTAGTCTTACTACCAGGTTCTCCTTAGTACAGGACAAGGGTCTGCCTCATCATCACTGCTGCTTGAGGAATCTGATGAACTATTGTCATCCTCATCTTTTCCTACCTATTTGGATAGCTGGCCATAGATGGCCTTTCCTTTGACCCTATCTCAGATCCATTTTCTCATGGCCTTCTTGTAGGCCTCACAATTTGTATATTGATATTGATTTTTTATAGAGCTTGTCTGCTCTTGGAATTCGGATCTCATTGCTGTCTTTGAAAGTGAGGACGAGCTAGTGATGATTGACTCTGATTAATCTTGGACATCAATCTTGTAGTGGCCCTTGTGGTACAAGGACAATGTGGGCATTGTAGGGATAGGGGAAAGAGTGGTGGATGTTGAAGTCTTGGAAGGGATTTTCTTGACTTGACTTATTCTGACTCCTAATTGGAGGCATGGTGATGAATTGTTTTTAGGACACATGAAAGACAACAACATCCTGGAAAGTGGATCTTGACCTGGCAGACAGGTCTGAGTGTCAGAGAGGGGGAACTGGAAAGTCCTGGCTTCAGACTACTCGATACGTCGAGTGTGACAGCATGACAATGGCTGTGACCACATAAACAGCTGATCCTCTCATGGAGATCACCCACAGTTGTGCTCTATCTGTGATACCATTTACATATCAAGCAACATTATCCTTATTTATCAAGAGGTGGACAACCTCTACACACAGCACTAGGCTGCTACAAGCTTTTGCCTAGTGCTTAACCAGTCCCTGACTACGTGGGAAACTTTGGGAAGGCTGAAAGTGGCTAGCTATGAAATCACTCCTTAACCCTGGAGGCCAGGTATGAGATGGGTGATGGAAGGAAAGAGAATCAATGCAAAGTGTGGACAAGAGTAATAGCGGAAAGCAGAGTTTTAGAATAATGTTGTGCCCAAACCCAAAATGAATTGAGCATGAGAAAGAGAAGTTCAGTATTACTCCAATACACAAAGTGTGCAAAGTTTGCGATTCTGAAACTGGAGACCTACTACAAAGATGTCCTGTTACAAGTAAGCGCAGTTCTGAAGGTTCCAAAACTTGTTCCTGCAGCTCCGATGCTTCTGAAATACCTTCCCACAGTTTCAAAGGTTCTGGAATTCTGGAACCATCAGAACTCTTCAACACTCTGCTGTCTGAATGGAAGCCTGAGGACAGACTACCTCTAGAATGCTATTGGACTCAATTCTCTGAGGATTACACTTCATATGATCATATGGAGATCTCTATCCTTGACTCACCTTGTTCCTCTTTTGTTCTGTTTTTGTAGCTTTTACCATGTGGCCCCAGAATCACTCTTGTTACAGACCTCCGCTCCTCCCTCCATCCTTCTTCTGATGGCAGTGTTTTCCCATTCTTACCATTGATCCTGTCATATCCCAAATTCTCGCTAAGTCCCCTCCGCTCCTCCGTGTGCATTACTTCCGCTATTCCGCTCCTATGTCCTCCGCTACTCCGTGTCCGCTCTACTTCTTGCGCTCATGTACGTTAT
>JBBPMF010000618.1:0-21265 GCA_038090175.1 Austroboletus eburneus | reverse complement strand
CTCTTGAAGAGAGCGACTATTTCTCTTTCCTTTCTGAAAGCTGAAGCGGAACACATCATTCCTGATCCTGATCCTTACACCGCCCGTTCCGCTGATGTGTTCCGCTGATGTGTTCCGTTGCCCTGCCTTTATCTTTGATGGACACTGTCCTCTCCACAGCCTATCTCTCTTTCGGGGCGAGTACTTCCCACAACATCCCAGTATTTAGATTGAGTGCCATGTACCATATTCCTTAGCTTATTCTACGTTATCCTACGTGGTTACGAGCCCCCCTTAGTGCTGAAAGATTGCCTAAGAGACCCCGGACTTCTATTGGACCTTGTGTCGCCATCGAGGACACACTGAGCTAGGGACTTGTACCACATACAACGTCCAAAGTTGCGCCAATAACCAAAAGCGTAACAGGAGTGGCAGTGACACATCTTTCTGTCATTCCTGTCATCCTGGCAAAGAAAGTCTTGCAGTGTGGAGGAGAGGACATTACTAACCTTTTTCCTGTCCAGGTATGTCATTTTTTTCTTTATTTCTCTTTCTTTTTGCTCATCGTTATAGTAGGTGAGTACTCTGTACATCAGTATTTCTGGTTTGGTCAGCCCATGGGTATAGCTTACTATGACAAATGTGATGGACCCCAACATGGTATACCATGATTTCCATGCCATTACCAATGACTCATGTCCAGATTGATATTTTGAGAGTATGATCCTCATGTGCTGGAAGAATCATGTTGGCTATATGGGGTATACCTTTACCGAGATATCCTCCATGGCCAACTCCCAAGGACATTCCATCGGCATCTATGATAGTCTCATTTACGACCTAACTAACTACATCAACTATGGTCCTTTCACCAATCTGTTCAAGATCAACTCCAGTCAGGATCTCACCAAGGCTATCAACAATCTCAACCTGGACTCTGGAATGCTTGAAGCTCAAAAAGTGTCTTCGAAACCTCTTCCTGATTGGCATGGTGGACAACCAGAATTCACCCCAGTGCTTGTTCTCTCACTATATCCTCCTTGCATTGTCAATTATGATGGTTAGTATCATTGCATTCAAGTTTGTCACATCAATCAACTTTTGCATGTGTGCCAGAGGATCACGACAAGTTCATCATTTGTCAAGTGACTTGTTACACAGTGTTAAATCTGGTCCTGCAGAGGTCCAGGTACTAATCTCCAGAGCACCAAAGGTGTATGGTTTGGAAAGCAATTTTGGCTTCACCTTATGTGGTGCACCCTTGTTCAAGTCCACTGTCACTAATTAATGAGAGGGACAGAAGCCAGAGAGTTGGAGGGTCAGAGGTGAGTTGTTTAGACTTAGGTGAGAAAAACTGATACGAGATCAATGGTGGAGAAGTAAAGCGGGTGATTAAATTGATATTTGAACTGAGGTCTAAGCTAAGGGTACATGGGTTTATATATGAAGATCAGAGTTCCAAAGAAGGAAAGACTAGGGTCATGCGGAGAATACAAAGGACTGCTACTGTGCTGGCAAGTCACACAGCCAGGGCTGTGCTTCCTTGTTTGAGCACAACAGTATAGAATGGAGGCTAATCAAATAGCAAACAAGGAAGTATAAGAAAGTAACATAAGTATAACATACAGGAATTGAACATAGAATTGGATATAGAGGAAAGGATGAGAGACCAGGAAAGACTTAGCAATGGAATGATTCTAACTCTGGAGTAAGATAACTGGAGGCAGTTGTACAGCCTTGGAGATGACCAGAGGGGACTTGGTCAAAATCTGGGATATGACACACAGAAGGCAAGGTTTCTCTATGCCAGATCATCAATTTACTTGCCCAGCTGAAGTATGATGACAAATGTAAGTGTTGATCTTTGTCATCTGTGATGGTGACATTATGGTTTGGGTAGCAACAGGTCTACTCTATGTATCATGCTGCATATTTTGGGTGCAGATCCTAACTACCATCCTGAACCATCATTTGAGCTTTGTCTCATTGGGTAAAGACACTTCCATGCATTCCCACCTTTCACACACTCAAGTTTCACCATCCAGGTCCACTTGTTGGCATGCTTTCATTACACTCTCATGCATTTCCTACTTCCTCCACTCACTTGTGAACTTCTATTTTAGCTTTTTACCCTTGATTACCCTGATCTTCAGACACTTCCTTTCCTTCCCAATGCTCTGCAAGGCCATCCACACTCCCCAGCAATATCCCTTACTTACCAATGCTTCTGAAAGCATCCATGGCACACACTTTTCATCACCATTACTTGAGCTTGTTACTCTTCCCCTGATCTCCCTTCAAGTTGGCTTTGCACTGCTCATATTTCTCAGTTGGTTGGACTTTGTGTCACCTCTGAGAATGCTCTTACACTTTGCGTTTATTGAGTCACCCTGTTACCATCTCGTTTCACATGACATTGGGATTGAAGACTCATTGGAGTATTCCATTTCATCGTCATCCTTTACCCATTGATCATTTCCATTGATCTCACCAGAGCACTCCATTCCATTGTCATTCTTCATTCATTGGATATCCCTGCTGATTGCCCTTCTTCTCCCTCTGTTTTTCTGTCTGTGTTTTATTCATGGCAACCACCATTACTAGATTCAAGCCTTAGACCCACATGAATGATGGTATATTTTCAAGTTCATTTACTTGTTTGATCAGATGATGACCTTACCTTAATGAAGAGGCCTTCAATCATTTGGATGCCAAGGCAATTGTGACATGGGAGAAGACCTCTTTTGTAAATTTCTCTCCAAACATGGTTTTTGTCCCAGAGCTGCGTCTTGGCAAGGAAGTTCCTCAAGCATGCACAGATGGTCAATTCAGTTTCATCAACTGCTTTCAGTGGCCTCAAGAATACTGTGACACTTTTTGATTCTCTGTCTGCATACTTTGGGGCAAGCATCATGCTTTGCCTGATCCTTCTGTCATGGTACATACCCATGTTGGATGCTGTAGAGAGCTCTGATACTCCTGCAGTGGGTAAACTGAATCAAGAAAAAGTGCTCAGCATTGCAGGGCTCTACACCATTGCATTGAAGCAATACAATGCCTGGAGAAAAACATGTGAAGGCAAGAAAGACGCATGTTCTTAGTTCTTGTGTCAGCTCCAGCAAAAGTATCAGCATTTTGTTGCAAGAACCCCTTCCATGGCATGAAACCATAGTATACATTGCACAAGTGCAATGCAATTTTCTTGACATCTTTTCCTTCCTTGATTACATGGAGATCATTGTCCCAAGAAAGAGCAACCCTGGCTACATATCTCATGTGATTCAGTCCAATGGGATGGGAGCTTTTATGTCTGACAAGTCTATCTGTCATAAGCTCTTTCAGGCTGGGGTTCCAGTTTGGCTCATCTGTCAAGAATATGTGATCATGGATCAAACCATCATCAAGAAATCTGTCCACCTCATATTCTCCGACAACATCATTCACATGCACTATTTTGAGCAGAGGCAAACAGCTCCAGGATTTGAAATCCTCTTTGATGGTCCATCAGGCCTTCAGTGCCATGAGGCTATCATTGACACTATGCCCCAAGACTGCACCCTTCACCCTCCACACTCCCTTCCATATCTATAGAGTGGATTCCTTCAAAGATGGGCAAAGCCTTGACAGCCATACAAAAATTCTAAATGTCATATGTATGTTTTCTTCTATTGGTAATTAACCTGATCATTGAATGCAGAGGTGACATGTAACAAATGAAAGGAAGTTGACATTCCAAAGATGCCTTTGCCTCTGATGGGCTGGACTCATGCATTGAAATATGTAAACAAGGAAAAAATGTTGATATCATGAAATGTGGTTGAACCTGGTTGCTACATTCCTGAACCAGCCCTCTTGGTATTCTCAAATTCTCTTGAATATCACCACCACTACCTGGAGAACTGATTGAATACTCAACATGTCTGACTCACCCAGCTGTATTATAATCCATCTGATCAGCTCCCTTCCCCTCAGCTTTGATGTGAGTTTCTCAACCTTTCCTCTTCCACAGATGGCTCTGTGAGCACCTCATCATCCAATGCAATGGAAGCAAAATTGCACCATAATGAAGTATAGCAAAAATTCTCATATGCAATTGAGTGCATGAAAGGAAATGAGAAATATCTGAATAGGTTTATTTGAAAAGAACAGGAGATCTCTACATTGTCACTCTTGTCCAATGTGCTGGTTCAACTTATGTGAGCAATATTCTGGGATACAGTGAGCTCAAAACCCCTTTCCATGCTAACCCTAATCACACTGCCAAAACCCATGGAAATTTCACTTAGCTTTGGTGGAGTTATAAATAGTAGATACTCTTGGCTACAAAATCACCCCCTAGGTCATGTGATTTGGTTCACACACTGTCAAGATATAAGCAATATAAAATAACAATGACATGGAAAGGGTTTTTGAGCTTTAGAATTGGTGAGTAGAATCATAGTGTAGTATTTGCTTTTGTTTGTTAGTACAAACAAAGGTACATATGTAAACATGTTGTCTGAGCTTAGAAAAGTTCACACACTTCTTTATTATCATGGTCAGATCCCTTTCTCTTACTCAATAGAGCACCATCCTTTCATTACTTGATTCTGGACTTTCTGGTGAAGCCATTGCCAAGCAAACTGGTGTTAGCCCTTCCACCATATCCAAACTTCATTCCAGAGAGCATTCTACCCTTTCAAAAGCCATTGGAGGCCATCCCTTTAAACTCTCTCCTACCAATATTCGTCATGCTCAACATCTCATCACTTCTGGGAAGGCTGAAAATGCTGTTCAAGTGACCAGAACTCTTTCCAACATAATCAACCAACCTCTCTCTGCCAGCACAGTTCATCTTCACTTGAAGAAAGCTGGTATGAAGGCTGTAATCAAGACCAAACACCCTATTTTTTCTGCTAGACATCGCAAGGCTCATTTGGATTTTGCTTATGCTCATAAAGACTGGACTATAGAGGACTGGAAAAAAATTGTATGGTCTGATGAGACCAAAATCAATTGTCTAGGGTCAGATGGACGTAAATGAGCATGGAAAGAGGCAGATGAGGGGCTTAGTAATAGGCTAGTGAAAGGAATCCTCAAGTTTGAAGGAGATTCTCTTATGATGTGGGGCTGCATGATTTGGTAGGGAGTTGGCTTTGCTACCAAGATTGATGGTAGGATGGATGGGGACCTTTACCTTCAAATTTTGAGAGATGACCTTTAACAAACCCTGGAGTATTATGGTCTCAATTCTCCTAACATCATCTTTCAGCAGAACAATGACCCCAAGCACACTTGCAGAATGGTCAAGAATTGGTTGGAAGAGCAAGAATTCCAGACCATGGTGTGACCTGCACAGTCTCCAGACCTAAACCCCATTGAGCATCTCTGGGGTTGTCTCTTCAAAAGCTCAAAAACCCTTTCCATGTCATTGTTGTTTTATATTGCTTATATCTTGACAGTGTGTGAATCAAATCACATGACCTAGGGGGTGATTTTGTAGTCAAGAGTATGTACTATTTATATCTCCACCAAAGCTAAGTGAAATTCCCATGGTTTTTGGCAGTACACAAAGCGCACTGCCATTAGGGTTAGCATGGAAAAAGTTTTTGAGCTCACTGTACCATGCAGACATGATCCTGATTGCGGATGCACCAGGCCTCTGACAACAAGCACACTTTGACTACTCCCCTGCTATACCATCCTTTGCCAGTTCACATTGCAGATCAGCTGTTATCGATGAGTTCTATAGTTTCTCTGCCCATCAAACTTTCGCTTCTGCATCACAGGCACCATGCCAACTGAGGTCTCCAACCCCAGACACTTGCATCAAAGAAGTCATTGACGAAAGCAACAAAACAGACAGCTCCCATACCGAACAGCCTCTACCTGGCAGGTTCAACACATCAACGTGTTGTCCTCCTCCTCTGCATGACAATGAACCTTCAGATCACAATTCTGATGGGTTTAACCTGGACAAATTTAACCTGCCAGATGACGATGACTACCCTGCCAGTGGTCCCTCAGGACCTGGCAATGACCCCTGGCAACAGGCACAACAGCAATGAAGATGAAGATGAAAATGTTCTGGTCCCACAGGACATGCTCACCAATTTGGCTGACATCATCCATGGACTGTCATGTGCCAATTACCACCCTGCCGAGTCCAGAAGCCAGTAGACCAAGGTTTACAAGCCCGACCAGTTTGATGACATGGAGCCTCAGAAATTCCATACATTTCTGGTTCAGTGCAAGCTGAACTTTTAAGACTGGCCTAGGGCCTTTAGGACGGACCATGCCAAAGTCATATTTGTGCAGTCTTATCTCAAGGGCATGGCTCTAGAATGGTTCAAACCTGACCTCCTCAACATAAAGGACCCTCAATTCCATCCTCACTGGATGAACCATTACAGGGACTTCATGATTGAGTTGCAGACAAACTTTGGTTCTCACAACTCCATCAAAGATGCCGAGTACCAGCTTGACAACCTTACAATGAAGAACATGCAGTATATCAACAAGTATGTTGTGGAGTTTAATAGGATCACTTTGAAAGTCTACAGCTATGGAGAAGGTGCTCTCCATCACCATTTCTACAACAGCCTCCCAGATAGGATCAAGGACAAAATCTCCCATGTCAGCAAGCCTGCAATGCTTGCTGCACTCCATCATCTTGCATAATCAATCAATGCACATTACTGGGAGTGTAAGTCTGAGATTAACCATCAGCAGAAGCCATCTGGCAACAAATCCTCCTATGTCAAATCCAACAATAAGTTCTCCAAACAAGTCTGGCAGTTCAAAGAGCAACAGCTCCAAGGGCAAGTCCACCACCACTTTCCCCACTCCTGGTATCTCAGGTACCTCCAACTCTACTTCCAAGCCCAACCTCTCTTCAAAGCTCGGCAAAGACAGCAAGCTGACCACTGCTGAACGCAAATACTGCTTCGATAACAAACTCTGCATGTTCTGTGGTCAAGGTAGCCACATAGCTAAGAATTGCCTGTGATTGACTTCAAAGGCATCCAAAGTGCATGCTGTCAAGACAACTCTGGAAGCTAAACTGAAAGCCTCCTCTGAGGTGAAAAAATAAAGTGCGACCTCCAAGGCTCTGCACAGCTGGATGGTCATGTTGACTCTGAATGTGCAACCAAAGAGCTCCATCTCAATGTATCTGCTCTCTCAGATTTCCAATCCCTCATGCCCTCTGTCTTTCTTGTATTGTATGATCTCCATCCCTTTCCCACATTAGTAGACTCCAACTGTTTTATAGACATTGTTTTTGTGAATAAGAACAATCTTTCCATCTACACTGTCCCTTTGCTCATGCTCTATCTTTTTGATGGCACATCAAATTCCACCATCACTCAAGCTATTGACCTCTCCATCCTCTTCAAAACCAGTGATATCACTCTGATAATGTTCTACATCACCCTGCTGGATGGCTTCTGTGCTTTGGTCCTTGGACACAACTGGCTTATCCGCTACAATCTGTTGATTGACTGGGTCACAAGCAGTATCTCTTTCTATTCTACTCTGCAGCTCAGTCCCACACTTCCAAGTTTGCCCCTGACTCCTAAGGCATCTCTGCCTCTGGCCATCCCTCTTCAGATCCACTGCATTTCTCAGACTGCAAGGCTCTGCCCATCATGCTCATCAATGCTCCTGCATTCACACTGGCCTGTCACCTACAAGGTTCTGTGCAGTTCAGCATGCACATTCATCCTCAAGAAGGTGATCTTCACACCATAGCTACTGAATCTCCTGAACAGATCAATCTTTCTGGTGTTCCATTGGAATACCATGAGTTCTCTGACATGTTTAGCAAACAACAGGCAGATACTCTGCCCCCTCACCACAAACACAATGTCTCCATCTGGCCTTACCATGTCCCTGGATAAGGTATAGTTGATCCTTGACTGGCCTGAACCTCGGAAGGTCAAGGACATCCAACCCTTCCTCGGCTTTGCTAATTTTTATAGATGGTTTATCCACAATTACTCCAAAATCATTGTTTTGCTTACCCACCTCACCCACAAGGATGTCCCTTGGCAATTCATGGATGCCTGCTACTCTGCTTTCCAGACACTGAAAGCTGCTTTAACTTCCGCTCCTATTCTTACTCATTGGGCTCCTGACACTCCAATTATTGTAGAAACCAATGCCTTCAACTATGCTATCATGGATATTCTTTCCATAATGTGCCCCAATGCAGAAGTCCACCCCATCACCTACTACTCTTGGATGTTGACCTCCCCAGAGCTCAACTACAACACCCATGACAAGGAGTTGTTAGCTATTCATGAAGTGTTCCACATCTGGCGGCAGTATCTCAAAGGCTCTGCAACTCCAGTTAATGACTACCTCCTGACTCACTGACAAGCCCACTGGTCAGAGTTCCTCTCCCAATTCAATATGATTGTCTGTTTCTGCCCTGGCCAACTTGGTGCTAAATCTGATGCCCTCACTCGATGCTGGAATGTCTATCCTAAAGAGGGGGATAAGGACTACGCTCAAGTCAATCCACACAATTTCTGCTTCATTTTCACCCAAGAGCAACTTGCTATGTCCCTATGAGCTACATATCTTGCATTCTCCATTCTTCATGCAAGTATGCTCTTCGAACTCAAGAAACTCCACAGTGATATCCTCTTCGCTCTCCCATCCGACCCTCTTCCCATGATTCACATGACTGGATTTTTTGACCCCATATCTGACACTCCCTTCACTTTCCGCTGGACTGTAGATGCAGATGGTTACCTCTGTCTCGATGGCTGCATGTATGTGCCCGACATCAACAACCTCTGTCTTCATGTTCTCCACTTCAAGCATGATCATCCTCTCTCTGGTCATTTCAGTCAAAACCGCACTCTGGAACTAATCCACTGTGAATACACCTGGCCAGATATCCATACCTTTGTCAAAGAGTACATATCTTCTTGTACTGCCTATAGTTGCATGAAAATTCCGAGGCACAAGCCCTATGGGCTTCTTAAATAGCTTCTCATTTCCAAAAAGCCATGGAATTCCATATCTATGGATTTCATTAAGCAACTCCCAGGCTCCTCTGGTCATACTGCCATTCTTGTCATCATGGATCACCTATTCAAGCAATGTATCTTCATCCTGATGGATAACAAGGTAACATCCCCAGAGTTGGCCAAACTCTTCCTACTCCATGTGTTCTTGAAGCACGGAGTACCATTCCACATCACCTCCGACTGAGGTTCCGAGTTTGTATCTTATTTCTTCCATTCTCTTGGCAAAGTGCTTGATATCCATCTTCACTTTACCTCCAGGTATTACTCTGAGGGCGATGAACAGACTGAGCAGATGAATCAGATGCTGGAACAGTGCCTCTGCATTTATTGCAACTATTAGCAGGACAACTGGGCTGAACTTCTACCCCTCGTGGAGTTTGCCTACAACAATACTCCGAATGCAACTACTGGCATCTCCCCATTCTTCACTAATAAGGGTTACCACTCCAACATCTCCATCCACCCCAAACGCAATCTTACCTCTGCCCATGCCAGAGAATACTCGGTCAACCTTGACTCCCTTCATGAATTCTTCCATGAAGAAATAGCCACAGCACAGAAGCAATACCAAGAACCTGCTGACATGAAACAATCTCTGCTGCCTGACTTTAAAGTCAGAGATCTGGTCTTCATCAAAGCAAAGTATTTTAATTCAACTTATCTGTCTAAAAAGCTCTCCAAGAAGAATTTAGATCCATATCTGATTATCACGCAAGCTGGCTCCATCTCCTTCATGCTCCTTCTCCCTGACTCTATGAAGTCCATTCACCCAGTCTTCCATGTCTCACAACTTGAACCATCAGTCCCCAATACCATCCCCAATCATGTCCAACCTCCGCCTCCTTCAGTTGAGGTTGATGGTGAACCTGAGTACAAGATCTCCAAGATCCTTGACTCCAAGGTAGACCATCAGCGAAAGACTTGCAAGATTCTCTACCTAGTCCATTGGTCTGGCTATGAAGATACCAATGAAGAAACCTCCTGATTACTCATGACAGAATTAGATCATGCATCAGAACTTGTTGCAGAGTTCCATCTCCAGTATCCAGATAAGCCTGGTCCCCATATACCTTGATTCTGTTTTCCTCCACTTACATAGATTTCTCTCTGTCTCAGTTTCCTCCATTTAGTAGTTCCGACGATATCTCTGTATAAGACCTCCACTGTATTTCCCTTTTCCATTTCACTCCATCTCAAATTCATTGATCATATTGCATTAAGAAGAAGAAAAAGAAAAGAAAACATTATAGAAACAAAAAGAAAACTACAATTACAAAGTCCTTAGGGCCTTACTGCCTGCCCATCTCCATGTCCTCTCCTTCAGCATCCACCTCATCTCCAGTGCCGCTTTTCTCCACCTTGGTCCCTTTCTCCTCTGCCTGGACCTCCACCTCTTCCTTTGACTCCTCCAAGTCCACCACCTCCACCTGTGTCCCCTTGGACACGTGGTTCTTCATCTTTTGCTGCATTGCGGACACTTCTCCCTCATACCCCAGATTCCAGATGGCCTGCACTATGTTTTGCAGCTGCATTCTTTGGTTTTCTTCATTGCACTGGTAATGCACTGCTTTCTCCTCCCACTTTCTTGTGTCTTGGCACTGGACCTGGATTAGATTGCAGACAGCCTCAGCAACTTCCATCATCACACTGGCAAGTTCCATCCACAGCCTGTCCATGAGCTGCTCATCCTCTGTCTCTGCCCTTACCTTCTTCTTTGACCCTGTTGCCTCTGGGCCCACCTTTCACTTCCTCAGCACCAGCTTCTCCACAACTTCAACTTCATTGACTTCATCCATCGGCTGCTCACATCACTGCTTGATGCCAACACATGCTGTGCACAATGATGCCTTTCTTCCTGGCACCAGCACACACTCAATGTTGAGGTGGTGGCACCAGTAGCACACCCATGTTATGCATGCACAACGTCTAGTCCCAGTGTGTCCTCAAAGGTGACACAAAGTCCTGTAGATCTTAAGGGTTCTCTGCTGAGACTCAAGACTTAGGCAGGATGAGACTAAACACTGCATATAATTGCACAGTTCTAGCTGAGGAATATATGAGACAACTACTAGCTATTTATACAGCCCAGAATCATCTTGGAACAGAAAGGTGATGGGAACCTTTGGAAACTCCAGAACTGTGCCTACTTGTAACAGGCCACCTTCTTCTTCCCCTTGCCCTTTTGGCAGGGCTTGGGCAGCCCGACCAGTGATGTCAGCTCATCCTGTTGGGTTGTTAGCTAAGTCCATCTTCATGGAGATGTACTCACCTCTGCATCTGCATCTGTTGCCTCTGATTCCTTCTCTGCCATGACCTTCTCCGCATGATGCCTCATGGCCTCCTCTTCTTCACATTTGTGATGCTTGGCCTCTTCCACCTCACACTGCACCTGCTCTTCCTCCTCCCAACACTTATGTGCCTCTTTCTCATGCTTTTGTGCCTCCTCTTCTGCCTATCGGTGCTCCTCTTCCTTCCATGCCTTTATGCATCATCGCTGCTCTGCTGCCTTCACCTTAAACACCCTGTCATCATTGTCCTCATCCTCTGCAAGACATGCATTAGCCCACATGTGGATGTTGGTGATGTCATTGGGAGTAGAAGACATGGGAAAGAAAGTTAGAGAGTCAAAGCATGCAAACCCTGCCTTATATAGCCTCCATCAGCAATTTCCAACTCTGCTTCACAATTGCTTAGACGACGCTTTGCCACCCACTCTGCATGCACCCTCATGTCACTTACTCACCCCATCACATTTTCACTTACCACATAGATGGACCTAGCTGTTGCTTTGGCCTTCAGGGGTTCAGGCCTAAGAGGGGGACACTGTCATATCCTAAATTCTCGCTAAGTCCCCTACACTCCTCTGTGTGCATTATCTCCACTCTTCTGCTTGATATGTCCTCCACTACTCCATGTCCACTTTACTTCTTGTGCTCATGTACATTATGTAATGTTTTTCTTTGTTCTCTTCATAGTTAGTCTCCATTCCATCACTGTGGTACTCAGGGTAAGGTGCACAGCTCTGGCTGTGTGACTGACTGGCACAGCAGCAGTACTTAGTTTCCTTTGTCACTCTGACTCTGACTTTACTACATTCAGACTTCAACCTCCATATATAAACCCACTGTAATATGTCTTAGTTCTTCAGTTCGAATATCAACTTAGTTCCATCCTCTGTTCTCTTCTCCATCATTGAGCTCATCAACAAGTTCTCTTGCTTGAGTCTTGACGACTCTCCTCTGACCTCTGGTCACTCCATATCTCTGCTTCACTTCCCTTATAAATTAGAGACAATGAAACTGGACAAGGGTGCACCACATAAGGAGTAGTCCAAACTGTCATCATCCAGGTCACCATCAGGGTCATTGCTATGGCCCAGAAATGGATGTGGAGGCAGTGTGTTGAAACCACCAGGGAAAGCTTTTTCCATTTCATTATTGCATTTGAAGACTTCTTCAATGCACACATTAAGTGGTGGGGAGCATGTGTGAAAGATAGAGGGAATTGATCAATGAGTGGAAAAGCTTCGGAATTGATGTACAACTTCTGAAGTGTGACGTGAACTGGCAAAAATGAAAATGGGTCTGGCTGAGCAGCTGCTTTGCATTCCTGGGTTCTCTGAGAATGAGAGTGAGTCTGCATGACATGGATAGCCATGGGTATTTGTTGAATGATGTGGGAATAGGATGGAAAAGATGGGTGGAGGAACTCAAACAAGTGTGAGTTTGAATATACTGTTAACTATATGATTTCGCTCTCCTGCATAGATTAGTGAGTCACGCTTTACATTAGTGAGTCACGCTCTACACTTGTAAGTCACGCTCTAGTGGCGTGGTAGTGTTGTGTAGTATTAGTGTGGCGCTTCAGATGTAGCCCGGAGTTCACTGTCTATGTCCTTCAGTTTCTGACAGTGAGCTCCAGGTATGTTAGCTAGCTATTCTACTCAAATACACTAGTTTCTGACAGTGAGCTCCAGCTGTGTCAATCCAGCTGTTAACATATACTGTTCAGTCTGATTCTGCTGGGGTCCAGGTATGTGACTCTGGAATGCCAGAGTTGTACTATGGTCGAAGTGATGTTGGCTTCATCTTATGTGATGTACCCTTGCCCAAGTTTGATGTCACTAATTTATGAACAGGGTGGACTAAAGGTCTGGAGGGTCAGAGGTGAGTCGTCAAGACTCAGATGAGAGAACACTGAGATGAGATCAATGGCAAAGACTGGGGAAGCAGGAACTAAGATGATATTTGAACTGAGATTTAAGAACAGAGTACACAAGTTTATATATTGAGGAGAGAAATTCAAAAGGAGTATAGTACTACTCAGAGGAACAGAAGTAGCAAAATACTGATGCAGTGCTGGTTCGTCACACAGCTGGAGCTGTGTGCCTTACCCTGAATACTGCATGATAGATTGGAGACTAACTAAATGAAGATACAAAGGACACAAGAAGATAATATAACATAACATACATGGGATGGAGAGAATGGAGATGGAGTGGTCAGAAGAAACATATTGAAGGAATATCACCAGAGATGACTAAATAATATTGGAGGAGGTCAGAGTTGACTTGGTGAAATTCTGGGATATGACAGGCATATATAGCCCTTTTATAATTGATTGTCAATAAATGCTGACATCTCTTCCTGTTCAATCATAGACAAGAGTATAATTCTTTCTTTCTTGGTTTGAAACATTTCTTTAAAATATATAGCATGATTTCAAGGTTTTCTTATGGGCATCCACTCAGATTCTTTTTTAGAAAAGACCTTTAGCCATATATGGTAGCATTCAGGCACAAGCTTATTTAGAGATTTTTCAGAAGGTTTGGATGGCACTTCTAGCATGGCATGGGCACAATACCCTTCCCATACTTTCTTTTATTTGTCTTTTTTCACTGCATCACAGATGTAAATAGTGTGGTCTTGTAAAAATGTGTCATCTTAACAGTGCTTTTCTGCCAGGTTGTGGCATAGCAGCCAGTTGTATTCAATGATAAGAGTTATTCCTCTGGTAACTTCTGCCATCATCTTTTCCCTGTGTTCATCAAATTCTATGACCTAGCCCACAGAATGTGTAATATTCCCAGTGGAGTTCTTGGTTCTATTAACATTAAATACAGATACAGTATAGGGCATGTGAGTTTCTTTATGGGAATATCATGTCTTATGATCCATGCTTCATCTACAAAGAGTCAATTAGCCCCACTGTTAAGCAGAGCTTTGACTAAATGAAGAGATTTTGACATTGAACTAATGGAAATGTTTATTTTGATATCTTTTTCTTGGTGAACTGTGTATATAAAATCTTTTTAGGAAAGTTTGTGTTATCAGCTGGATTGACATAGCTGGAGTTCACTGTCAGAAACTAATATATATATATTTGAGTAGAAATGGCTAGACATACCTGGAGTTCACTGTCAGAAACTGGGAGACATAGACAGTGAACTCTGGGCTACATCCAGAGTGCTACAATAACACTGCACAATAGTACCACACCACTAGGCATGACTCACTAGTCTAGAGCATGACTCACTAATCTAAAGTGTGACTCACTAATGTAGATAGGAGTGCACAATCACAAGGTTAACAGTTTGAAGTTTTTTCTTTGATTTGCATATGAGCTATCTTTTGCATATTGATATTATCTTTTGGAAGTGATTTAGTTTCAAGAATTACCAAATTCTCATCAAAAACTTCATAAACTTCATTCTGAATTAAGTTAATTCAGTGGCTTTTTGCTAGCCCATCACCCTTGACCATATTGCCTTTGATGGGGAATTCCTTGAAAGTGAATACAGTGGCTCAAACAATTGTTCCAATGTTTGCATGTTTTGCATTAAACATCACTAAATGCAATAACTCTATATCTTGCTCTAACATGGTTAGTGTATGAATTATAGTACACACTCTTAGCTTTCTATCAGTATAAGATTTAAGGAATTTGAATAAGATTTGATTAAATGGCAGCCATTTCAAAACAACTACTCATTGGGACAATAGTTTAACTTTATATAAAATGCGATTTACAACTGCTTGAATTCTTCTGGGCATACTTTCTATCCATTTCTGACACTGCTTCACAGAAATATCCCCCCACTCTTCTATTACCCTTTTCCATAACTGATGAACTCCAGTGAGTATCCTTGAATAATCTGAAAGACATTTTTTGATATGACCCCAAGTGTGTTCAATGGGGATTAAGATCTGGAGACTGTGTAGGCCAGTTCAAAAGATTGATATCCTGTTCTTCAAACCATCTCTGAGCTCTCCTTGAGGTATGCTTGGGGTCATTGTTCTATTGAAAAATGACATCATTTAAGGAGATTTCAGATTTCTCCATATTTTGTAGCAGTTCTTGCTTCAGGAATGTCACATACTGTTCAGCATCCATCCTCCCCTCAATTTCACTCAAAACCCCCACTCTATTCCAACATATGCAGCCCCACACCATCAGAAAACCTCTTTCAAACTTGACTATACCTTTGATTTCTCTAGAAATCAGGCCCTTACTCTTATTTTTTCACACATACTTTTGTCCATTTGACCCTATTCTGTTGATTTTAGTTTCATTGACCATATAACTCTCTGCCAGCTCTCTACAATTCAATGCTGATATTTGAGAGCAAAAGCTAGTCTTCTCTTCTTATGGCCAGCAGAGAGAAGGAGCATTTTCTCATTTATCATAGCTTTCAATAAAGTCATCTTTCAAATGATTTGCTAAACAATAGCATTTTTGTTGGTATGAGTAAGCTTAGAATGGTGGCCAGCAGAGAGCTTCTTCTTATTAGGTTGGATATCTTGGAGTACTCTAGCCACTGTGGACTTCTCTAGGTCAGTTTGGGTATGATGTAACATCTGCACATTTATTGTTTCACATATAACTTATTGTCCCTGCCATAACTTATATATTCAAACCACTCTTACTTATATATTTTTTCACACTTAACTTATCACTTCTGCCATAACTTATATATTCAAACCGCTCCTACTTATTTATTTTTTCACACTTTACTTATCATTTCCACCATAACTTATATATTTTCTGCCCTTCACTTATGACTTATGTATATTCATGCCTTACATTCTTATTTCCATGCTCCTGTTCATGTACAGGTGGCAACCTCAGTGCCTTCACTCCCCCTCTTCATCTCATTTATGCATGGTGAGTATTCATATTCTCCCCTCACTTCCTCAGATGCACCCAGCACCATATGGTCATGAGGATGGTGAGGGTATGGCCAGCCACAGCAGTGACAATGACACAGGCATGGGTACCCTCAATACAACATGATGATGATAATGGTGAGTGCATTGACAACACAAATATGCCACCTGCACAGCATGATGATAATGACATGGGTGCAAGTTATGCAAGGGCGTCCCCATTATCACACAGTGATAATGACAATGAGCATGTGAGCCATGCAAATGTGCTCTCAGAACAACACAGCAACAATGGCTAATATTTCTTTATTTTTCATGTAATGTAGTAGTACACTTTTACAACTAAATACATTGGGTGTAACCTCAGCTGTATCATGCATGCATCAACCCAGGGCTTGAGCCTGAGCCAGGACAGGCCATGCACATCACTATATAATATAAGTCATATAAGTAAAGGGCAGAAAATATATAAGTTACAGTGGGAACAATAAATAAAGTATGAACAAATAAATAAGTAGGAGTGGTTTGAATATATAAGTTACAATGGGAATGATAAGTTAAGTGTGAAAAAATATATAAGTAAAAGTGGTTTGAATATATAAGTTACAGCAGGGACAATAAGTTAAGTGTGAAAAAATAAATGTGCAGGTGTTGCATTATAGTTTGGGAGGCAATCTGCCTGCAGGAGATATCAGAGGAAGTTAAAAAGATGATATTGGTCTTTTGAGCAGAGAGAATGGATTTCATGATGGAAATAAGGAAATAGAGCCATATTGGAAGAGTTTATATATATGGTCATATCATCAATTATATAATTATGTCATGACCAAGCACTTACATAAGATGTATAAGCACATTACAGCATTTCACAATGTATGTAATTAGAAGCAAAAGTCAAACAATTCTTCCAATGAGTCATCAATTTGAAATGGCTGCCATTTAATCAAATGTTATTCAAATTCCTTAAATCTTATACTAATAGAAAGCAAACAGTGTATACTATAATTCATACACTAACCATGTTAGGGCAAGATTTATGGTTATTGCATTTAGTAATATTTAATGTGAAACATGCAAACATTGAGACAATTGTTTGAGCCACTGTATATCTTTGTTTAAACTTTTGATGAGCTAGTCATTTTTTTCATATGTTAAGAGAATGATTGAGTAACCATGGGTCAAACTCATCATTGATCCTTGATTTCAACTTGTAAGGACATCCATTATTGTGCCCAAAGTAGAAATGGCAAGATCTGCAGACCCCACCTTTTTCAGATCTTCCAATTCCTGATAGGAGTTCATTGTCAATCTCATCTCCTGGGATCTTGATGTTCCTATTGATTTCTTCCCAATCTAAGACATCAATAAACTGTCATGCCTTCAATAAATTAATAGTGCTGCACTGCAGACACTTGCAAATAAAATCTGGCTTTCTTTGCCAGATCACTTTACAGCATGGGCACATTTTAGGTTGTGTCTGAACAGCCCCTTTTCCCTGAACAGTTTAGATGGCACCACACTGTGACTTGATTTGCCAGCTGTTGTCAGAGATGCAAGAGAACAACCCATCTTATGAGCACCTTGTCATCTGCAGACCCTGCATGCAGGCAGAGGGTTTCTGCACACTTTTTCCAAATGGCCTTGCTTTCCACATGGCTGACTTCTTTAGATTAGAAGCACTAGACCTCAACATAAGGGGTTTCAGATGTCTCAGACCACTGATACTTTTTTTGAGAATGAAAGGCCCTGCTTCTATTTCAAAGGTGGTTCTCACTTCTGACTATAAGTCCATGATCTTTTAATAACACTGATTTTCTGAGCAGCAAATTTATTCATGGGACTGTTTCTATGAATTGTCCCATGTCAAGCCTGTGGCTAATGAATACCAGGCTGGACTTCTTTTTCTTAGCCTCATGTATCTCTAAAGGCTCTTCCTATATCTTGACTACTGCTGGAGACACTGTTGAACATCTGGGTTTCAAGTGTTATATATTAGGTATCAAATCCATACTACCATCTGTGTGGCAGTGTGGTGGAATAGAGCACACTGGAGTTATGCTAAACAAAGAGCAATCAATCATAGTACTCACTGGAGACTACTTGAGTTATTTCTGGGAGCTGATTTCAGAAAAGGAAAGTGTCTCTATTGTATCTGTCTAGCCAACAGATATTTGTTTTACCTCAATACATTATGTACTTGAAGGTAACTCTGATATGTTATCTTTCAACACTTTTCCTTGCTAAATACTGGAGGTATGCAAGCACTCAGACAGAACCTAGTTAGCCTGTGGGGAACTGTAAAAAACTAAGTCCATTTTTGATCTGAACTGGTCCAACTTGGCTAGTCCAAGGTTCTTAGTGAATATATCATGAACTTATCTCGGATGTACTCATGAATACTATGCCATTGGATATCAATGTGTTTGTTCTGCTTCTCCATAATGGAATTGGTAGACATGAAGATGGATCCTTGATTATCTCCACAGATTGAAGTTGGCATTAATTGATATCCAAGTATCCTTAATAGGGTCTGCAACTATACCACTTGTTTGCTACAATCAAACAAGGCAACAACATATCTGGCTTCAGTGCTAGAGTCAACTCTGTCCTATTGGGATGACTTCCAGCTGAAGATGCTATTTGCTAATTGTATAAATCAGCCAGTCTGAGAGTGGCAAGTATTTGGGTTGGAAGCACAGTCAGAGTCTGTGAAGGCAATCCAGACTCAGAGTTACCACCATAGACAAGGGAATGATTTCTTCTTTTCAGCAGATATTGACAGATATACAATGCTTTGTCTAGATACTCCAGAGCATTCACAGTTTGTTTGAACAATGCCATGATGGTGTATGCAATGTCCAGGCATGTTCTAAGCATGATATATAGCAAGGATCTGATTACTTGTTGGAAGTGGAATCAGAGTTCTGGGTCAACAGGGCTGTGATAGGAGAGAGGATAGTAGCCTTGAGGCAATGGAGTTAGTGCTACTTGAGTGTTCTACATTCTGAATCTCTCAAGAATTTTCTTGAGGTATGAGCATTGATCAAGCAGGATTTTGTGATCATCTTGGCAGATTCTCATATGCAAGAATTCTTTCACCAGATAAGTCCCTACACTCCCACTTCTTCAAAAAGTGTCTCTTCACTTCTGATACTAGGGCCTTGTCCAGTCCACAGAAAAGGGCATCATCTACATAGTTGATGGCAACTACCATTGTAGTTCCTTTTTACTGGAAGAGAAATACTTTGGCATCAGACTTGAGTTATTTGAATTCAAGTTCATTCATGCTCTAATTGAGCACCTCCCACCAGGCAAGTCCAGCTTGTTTAAGGCCATACAGAGCTCAGAGTAGTCAGAGGACTTTATTCTCCTGCCCTATGTTAAGACCAGGACAGACTTGGCAGACAAACTCCATAGAAGCTCTGTGAACTCTGCAGTTAACTGTGTGAAAGGGGGACTTGATGGGATTTTGACTTCAGCAATTTGAAGTAGAGCACTGCACCCTTGTTGGATTGTTGATGTTATGATTCATTGAGCCTCTCTTTTCTTTCCCTCCCTTTTCTTATCAGTGTATACTAAAGGACCATGACTGTTATACTTGACATAGTCAGAGCATAACCTGCAGAAGTTCAAGAGCTTACTGTCACTATATAGCTAACAGGAATCAAGGAGATCTAGCAAGGGGCATCTTTGGTAGAAGTTCTGAAAGACCATTGGAAAGAATGGGTTCAAAGGGTTCTAAAGACCATTGTAGATGATGGAATTGAGGAGTTCTGAGGACCATTGAGGATGACAGGATCAAGGGGAATCTGACAAGGGTCTTCCTTGACAGAGGTTCTGAGGACTGTTGAGGGTCGTGGGATCAATGGGTCTAGAGATGTTGCAGGACTAGCAACAGATCAAACGGTAATAAAGGGAGCATCCACTTAACAGTAGGATGAGGACTGGAGGACCAAGGGCAACCAAGATACTAGGTAGATTGCAGGAGGTCAAAGATAGCAAATACACCTAAGTACCAAAGGTTTATATATGCAAGCCAGAATGGTTAAGGATAGGCAAGGAAGAAAGTGAGTCATCAATAGAAAGCGATGAAATCATGAAGAAGCTGGAGTTATTATGGCATTGGACAAATGTTGGTAATACAGCCGCAGATGAGTCATGCTAAATAAGTAAGAGGTAAATGAAATGATAAGAAAAAGAAAGACTCAAGTGGGGCTTGAACAGCAAGGGTCTAAGTCCTTTGTTGTACACAATGAGTAAATGATAAGGAAAAGAAAAGAGGGGCCCAATGAATTGTAACAATGACCCTTATCATTTGAGCCCTGCTTGAGTCTTTCTTTTACATTTACATTTTCCTTTACTGCTTACTTATTTAGCATGACTCATTCATAGTTGTATTACCAACATTTATTCAATGCCATCACATCCATTCAAAGTGACTCCAGCTTCTTCACAATTCCATTGCTTTCTATTGCTGACTCACTTTCTTTCTTTACCTATCCTTAACCATTTGGCTTGCATTTATAAACCCTTGATATTCTGATGTATTCACTATCTTTGACCTCCTGCAATCTATCTAGTATCCTGGTTGTCCTCAGTCCCTCAGTCCTTGTCCTACTGTTGAGTGGATGCTCTCTTCAAACCTTTCAATCGATTACTAGTCCTGCAACATTTCTAGAACCTCTGTCAAGGAAGACCCTTGTCAGATTCCCCTCAATTCCATCACCTCTAATAGTCCTTAGTATCCTTTGATCCCATCATCTCTGATGGTCCCTGAAACAACTCAATAAAGAGAAAGCAAAGAGTAGAGCTGAGTGACCCTTTGGTCCTTAAAGCAACAAGCTTGTGAGGGAATCTCCAAGACTTCAAAGCTGGGGACTCCAGCCTCGAAGTCCTGGGGTTTATATGCTATTCTACTGTATGTACATGTTTGGGTAAATACCATAAAGAGATATCATACCATGATAAGGAGAAAATACATGATTGGATGATAAAAATGCATGAGTCATAAAGAAGTGTATCTGTGAGAGAAAGAAGTAAAGAAGCATGCCTCATGTGATGGGCATGTTGGGCATGAGGTGTGATGTCATCATGACATCA